>JAOBYF010129887.1:0-11210 GCA_025403605.1 Parazoanthus darwini | reverse complement strand
TCTACAGTTCGATGAGGGTTTGTCAATTCATTTAGTCTGAACAAAGCCTAAGTGACATTTCACGGATAGTCGATTGCAAACGGTGAATGTCAGATAAGTTCCCCTAATTTCACGGGCCCGTGTATGTTCTGGTTTACAATAGTCCCGACCACATTGGTCCTCGGGGGTTGCGTCGTAATTGCGCTCTCAGTGCACACAAACAATTTTTTTCCAAGATTTATGTTGCCCGATAACTGTCGATTGGCTTATTAGTGGTAAACAATGATAATTTCCGTTTTAGGCAATAGAAACAGGCATGTTCATTCATAAACAGATTAAAAAACACGTGTCGAACAACTTCAAAACAGCATTGTTTTTCTACTAGCACGGGATATAATCGTGCCGACAACTCTTCTGCCAATTCCAAACCAAGGCAAACTTTAGTTCCTCTTGGGTTCCGCGGTAACTAGTACCCTGACCATTCACCAAAACACACATTTTCCAAGACGCATCCGTTGCTGAAAAGTTGTCGATTGGCTAATTAGCGGTAAAGACGGAGAAAATTAATCGTTCTTATAGGAGTGCCGTGCAGCTTTAATCTTTGCCGGCGTTATGATTGACAGCAGTTTCTCCTGTGACGCTGCCGTAAAGCAGCGAAGAGTGAGAAAATCATTGTACTCACTTCCTTATTGGGCAATAGAAAAACCTATGATGGTTGAAAAGCTTGTGTCTAACTAGTTCAAAACAGCATTGTTTTTCTACTAGTACGGGACGTTCGTGCCGACAACACCAAACCAAAAGCAAGCTAAAGGAAATAATTCTTGATTAAATATGAGTGAAGGAAAGACCTTTGGTTCCTCGAAGATTGCCCGGTAATTACGCCATATCAAATTAATGGTTGGCAAAACGGTCCAAGCTGGTCATAAGCATGACAAAGGTAGTCCTCCTTATAAGATATGACCTTTGTTTGATAGACAAAGCCATCCGAGATCACTAAGTCCGTGACTGACTGCCGAGCGCGAAATTCAAACCTTCGGAAGCCACAAAATTGTGAAATATAACACGTGGGGGAGGGGATTGTGCTTGATTTTCGCAGGCAAAACTCTAACGCAGGGGTAAGGCTTAGTAGTTTCGGCGATTTCGCCGCCTTTCTCCCCGATCTTTGTGGCTATGCGACACGCGCGGAGCCGTTGGAGATGCCAGCTGTTTTGGAAGAAGAAGAACTAAATCTGAGAATTTACCTCAATTCGTTGCAATTACGCAAAAGAAAGAAAGAATATCCGCAAGAGTTACAGCAAATGTTTAATAAACGGTTGTAACTTTACTGGGAGGCCTGCACGATAAATCCGGTTGAGTGAAGGAAAAAAGACCTTTAGTTCCTCGAAGGTTGCCCGGTAATTACGCAGTGCCAGTACACCAAATCACACATTTTCTAAAACGTATTCGTTGCCCGAAATTGCCGATTGGCTTTTAGTGGTAAAGACTGAGAAAATAATCGTGCGTAGGGATGTCGAGCAGCTTTTTCAGGTTACCCTTTAAGCCCCAAACACGACAAATGGTGTGATTGTGAATTCTCCCAACTGAGCTCCGTTCTTTCAATATAAACAATTTGGGAGAATTTGGCTTTTCAACTTTAACAGCTTATTCTACTTGATCAATTCCTTATTTCTCATTACTTGTTATATAATTTTGTTTGAGTTTTGTAAGGAGAAGTTAAATGTTGATAAATTGCCTTGGGCTGAAAGGGTTATATGAGCTGTTAAGACTCATCTCTAAGTCTTATTTCCATCTATTCATGATCTGGATTTCGTGAATGCTCTAGAATGTTGTTATCTTTTTTTATTTTGCAAGTTATTATAATTATCATTAATTGTTTTTATTTTTTTAAAAAAATTATAATAATTACATGTATTATAATTTTATTTTGAAATGTACAGAAGATTTTGCAAAGTACAGTTTGTATATACAGATTTGTAGATTCTCAGATTGTTTGTGGCATGTTAAAGTATATACATTGTACACTAACTGTTTCTCAGTAGGGGTACTTTTGTTGTTCAATTCTAGGGAGAAAAAGGTCAAGCTGGAGCACCTGGGAAGAATGGCACTGCTGTGAGTATTGTTGAGCACAAACCTTTGAACCTTTGACTGCCTTGGTTTCTTGCTGAAATAACTGGCTGATCAATAAACCTTCAAATGATCTTTTGACTACTTCAGATTTAGGCTGAAAACAAGCCTTTGAACCTTTGACTGCTTCATTTTTCTGCTGAAACAACTTGCTGAACAAAACTTTGAACTATTTATTCAAGTTGAGCGATTAGTGAAGGGCTTTTCACAAAACAATTCTAAATAGAATGAAGCGCTTTTGGACAACTTAAGGCCCAGGTGGTGTAAAAGCACAAAATAGGGTTGATGTACTTGATGTTTACAGGCAACAAAAGAATTCAGGGGTTCTGCAATGAACAGTTTCTTGAAATTTCTAAGTATGCAGTAAATTCTGGAAAGAACTCTTCTTTTTGATTTCAAGTTTAAGTGTTCAGTTCAATTAATTCAATTCTATTTAAGTTTTGTACATGGATATTGATACTAACTAGGTATTCTTTTCAGGGACCCCAAGGTCCAATTGGTGCACCAGGGCCTGATGGGCCAAGAGGAGATCAGGTAAGCTAGTATGTAAAAGTGTTTTGAAAATTCAAAGGTTTAAATTTTAATTAATTAATTTATTTAATATGCAAACCTTACATATTTTATACTGTATCTAGTACGTAAAGCAAAATTTACAGCAGGAAAATTACAATTTACAGAACAAATACAACATTTACTGATTCTAGGGATCCATGCACTTGTGTTTTACTTCATTTTTGGAATAAATATCATAGGAGATGCTGCGTAACCCGCACCCCTCCCTTCCTTCTCCACTCGCACACACACACATGTATGCGAGCACTTTACCTTTGCCTATTCTTAAGTTTCTTCAGAAAGGGATTTCCATTTAGTTTTAAATTGTTTTACTCTGTTGTTTCTAGTTTACTAATCCATAATTTTTATTTTGAGATCTTCATTTTCTTCTTTTAGAAGAAACAACTGTTCTTTCCCATCCCCAGAATACCTGTATCCCATCCCTAGAATACCTGTATTCTGGGGGTGCAAAAGGACAGTTGTCAATCATGTTAATTAAAACTAAATCTTTTATTTTGTACATTGCTAGGGACCAGTAGGTCCTCGTGGACCATCAGGACAGACAGGACCTGCTGTGAGTACTGACTTATTGTACTGAGGCATTTCAGTCCATAGTACTGCCCCCAAACATAAAATTATATGGATAAATATCAAGAATCTGCACCGTAACAAACTCCAGATACCCTGTTGGCCGACAGTCAACTGCCATCTATCTGCTGACTGTTGGCCTTTGAACTGTTGGCCAACAGTTGGCCAACATAGCATCTGGAGAGTTCTCCAAAAGGGCTGGCAACCGGCGATTTTTGACTTGAACGCACCGGCTACAAGATTCAGATATTGTAGAGTTCAACACTTTCCGTGGAGCATGAATGCCTCCAGACCCCCTAGAATGCTCACGCCTTCAGTGCTTTTTTTATCCATACTTTACCTTTGTCTCCCCTTATTATGTCCTGTTTGGGAGAACCCTGCATCTGGTGCAGATTTGTGACTTTTACCCATATAATGTAACTATGTACTTCACTCTTAAAAAGACGAATTATGCTTGTGTGTGTTACAGTGTGACCATCTCAATATGTTTTTTTTCTGGGGTTACTTGTAGAAAGCCTAGAGTATTGTTTTCATGTGGCTTAAGGATACACAGGACAAAACAAAGGTGTCCGTCTTCAACTGAGTGTAGCTTGCAAGATATTCGACCAATCTCCATTAAAGTACACATTTTCTGAAAGCTTAATAAGTGCAGATTTTGAATCTGCTACTTTTTAAAATAAGATTTGGTTAGAATTTGAATTAGAGCTCTTTTTATCCAAAACAACATGTTTTTTTCTCTCATGTTTATTTTCCAGCACCTTCAATTACACATGTTTAATTTGTTGTGCATTCAATTCTGCGCATGTTGAAGTGGCATTAAAATGTGTCTTGGATTTCTTTTTAAGCGTAATGTTATTTTTCTATAGATTTTTGAAGTTGTACAATGTACATACCTTTCAATTTATGGCTGCTCTTTGTAGTAACTTGATAATAACTTCCAAACCAGAAAGAATTTAATTTAATTTATTCAACAAAAGCGCAATTCCACTTAAAAGTGGGTCGCGTACAGGCAGCGCGTTCATGATTCCGCTTTCTAGCAAGTTGGGGTTGATTATTGTCAGTTCATTTTCTTTTACAAACTCAGCGATGCCATCTTGCATATTCTTCGTCAATGAAACTCTGAGATTCAGACTCACCAGCTGTATCTTGACCAGGAGATTTCGTCAGCTTTTTGGCCCTTTTACCGACATTCTTCTCTTTCGGTTTTTCACTTCTGTTATAGTCTTTGGACCACCGTAAATCTTGATTGTAGTACGAACTGTGATCGTTGTTGGCCAGCTGCTTCTTTGCACTATTGTTAAATGGCATTGAAGGATTCCTTTTTCCCTGCTTGTTTGGGCAGCAGAAAGGGTTCTGTCTCTTTTGAGCCATAGAAATGGCAGTTACAGCCCAATTACAAATATAAAAGTTTGCACTATCTAAAAATATTTAAAGACCATTTCGAATGTTATGTATAAAACTTTCAGTCATCTCGTGATGACTATGAAATTTGTTGCACCTTTTTGACAGGTGCTGTCATTAACCTGACGCCTCAAGTTGAAAGCCTAAAATACTTTAGCGTTATATCTCAAAAACTATAAAAGATATCAACTTGGAGTTTTCGATATATAAAAGATAAAAATCTGGCCTATTTTCTTACTCAGTTTCTCAAAAATGATAATTTTGGGGGAAATTTTGTCCTGTGTATCCTTAAAACTTTAAGTAAAAGTTGTAGAATACAATTTACCATTATTTTATTTCTTTACATATGCATGTATGTATATAGGGATTGGGGGGATCCACAAAAACTGAAACAAAAGTAACTGTATCAAATTAAAGCTAATCAAAAATGATTGCCATAGCTACCAGTACCTGTTGCTCAAGCCCATTTTCAAAGGCCTCAAGGTAGTCCTCCATTATATGGTCCCCTTCAAAATCACGGTAATGATTATTAGCCCAGAGTAACATCACTCTTGTCACCTGCAGAGAAAATGGCGGACCAATATTTCTTAAATGATGATAATATTAGTTATAATAAGATGATGATGATGATAGCATCTCAGTAAACCTGAATGGAATATCCTGTCTCATAAATAAAGGTACCTGGAATATCCCAAGCCGAAATTTACTCTAATAAAAGAAAGAAATAGTCATTATGGAGAACAGTAATTATCATTGACACAGTGTAACAAAGTTTGGCCAAAACTAAAACCGACAAATGTACGGAAAATTTAATAACTTACTCGGCAAGAGAAGGAAAATGTTGAAAAGTGCACAAAATCATTGACCTTGTTCTAAGTCTTTGAACTCGATTCCTGAATTCAGTTTCGTAGATTTAGAACTGGAAGTATAAATTTTAAAAGAAAAAAAAATTACTGCACTTGTTTTAAAAGTTTTCGAGGACGCAAGACACATAATTGATTTGGTATTAGTTCCTTCACCTGGTTTACAGTTTAGAATATATTGGTTTCAGAAATAGCAGAAATTTGGAAACGCGAACATCACTGCTATAATACTAACAACTTGCTGGCACTTGAATTTATTTAAGCCAACGGCAAGATCTTGTTCACATCGCATAACGCAATTTCTGGCACTGAGGGAAAAAGTTAACGTTCTAATTTAGCGAATTTACCAGTGGATTACCTGCAAACGCACAGGCCCACTCTCACGAGAACCCCTCCCCCCGAAAAAGTACACAACAACAACAAGTATGTTCGATGAGTAAATAGTTCCTTTCGTTATGTAACGCTTGCTAAAACATATCAAATGACATCTCAAACAAATTAAGCGACCTTTAATTAGCAAAAACAATAAATTGCACGTGAAAACTGCACCATGCTGACAACGTAATAAGCACGAATTTTGGACAAAGAGAGTAAAGAAAGTGAACGTCGAAAATACACTGACACGCTCGTTTATCCAGCTTAGCTTTACATTACAAGAGTCAATTCTGGTTTGAAGTTCGCAACATTTGCACTCTTTCACACAATAAAACTGCACACACGAATTGATCATACACAATAGAGAGAAAACAAGTTTTTAAGTAGAATTACAGCAGCTGTCGCTTCAATAACCTTCCAAGCTGCCAAAGATCTGATCTCAGAATTCTCTTGCCCCTGGGTCTCAGAGAATGATAAATAGTCGCCCTTGCCAAACGAATTATTACTGAAGAGTTCATTGTTTTGGTATCAAGTGTCATGTACGGCATCGGGGATGGCACGACCTGAACAGGAGAAAAACTTCGTATCCTATTGCTGGCGACAAAAGAAAATCGAAATTGCCAACATTTTTGACAAAAGCGTGCACGGGGATAGGATAAAAAATCGGAACGTCCATCTGAAGGTTTCGTTTTCCTACATACAAAGCAAGTAGATGACAGAGACAAACGACAGACACTTTTTTTTACATTCACCTAAGAATTATACGCGCTATGCAACGCCATATGCCGTTCTTGAGTTGGAATAAGAAGGTCAAAAAACCCAAACTATATTTCTACAGGGGTGAATTTAAAATCACACAACTCCAGCAGTTTCCTTACCTTGTCTCTCAAGGCGCTTTCGCTAAACCAGTTGAGAAGCTGTCCACAGATTTCTCTCGGTTTGTCCAAAAATGTCTTGTAGGTGAGAAGAAAATCTTCGACATAAGTTGGGTCAATAACAGAATGATCCTCGACCAAATGTCCGACTAGACGCTCAGGATTCGCCTGGAAAGTAAGTCTCAGAATAAACACAAATTGGCTTAGCGAGGTGTGCAGCGAGTGCTAAATGGCGTTCTTTGTAAAATACCCGGTGTCTTTGTAGTTGAAGGGAAGTGGGAAAGAGATTGCTAAACACCAGACGTACGCGACGATTTATCAAATTCCCGGTTTTGTTTATGGACTTGGCATGACCTTTGTGGAGTGCCGTTATCACCGAATGTTATTGACCTACGTTTCTAACAGGTTCAGTAATAATATAACCATTTTTGATAAAATATATCTAATTAAGCTACAAAAAAGTTATACAATACCAGAAAAAGAGAAAATGAAGCAAAGGAGGAAAACTGGGACAGAGAAAAGCAACAAACAACTCAGTTTTAAAGGTGGGTGGCAATAATTTTCTCCAGGCGCCGGGTGTGGCCTAAGGTCGGTTGTGTGGTGCACATAAGGCATTAGCTTTTGATTGGTCTTTAAACAGGAAGTGCAGGATATTTTTTTATTAAACAGTGTTAACACTTTGAAACAAGATTTAAAATAACCATTTAAAAAGGGGAAACACGAGAAATTTCAAAATATCTGAAACCATAGCAGTGAAACTGACAAATCCGCAACCACAACTCGAGCACAGTGGCGTGAACTTTTTAATGTTTTCCTAAAACGGAGCTTACAAATGGTGCAGCAATTTCCTTCTCACACCACAAAAGACATCTTGACGTCGGTTTCGGAAACTGTTTGCCGTTTCTTGCTTCTGGCGTCGTCACGTTTAGCACGGTTTCCATATAACCGTTCGGAAACCAAACTTCAGCGATCGATCGGGATGGCTGGGATAAAACCAGTTTCCATTCCAGCGATCGTATCGAAAAAAATAACGGGAAACAATCCCCGAAACCAGTTGTTTGCTGCGTTCGCTAGGATTGTCGAACTCATTTTTCAGCGATCCTTGCGATCCAAGCGATCGTATGAAAACAGGGCTTTGGCGGAGAATTGCGAGCAAAACGATTACTGAGGGAAAATAGTCAAAGCGAAGTTAATTGGAATGTAAGAAAAGATTATTGAATATAAATAGTTTCCTGAATTCCGCTGCGAGTGTTGTTTTGGTTGTTAATAAAAGGAAGTTAAATGTTCGAAACAAACATTGCGATCAAGATTCTATAATCAGAGTTACTTTAAGATTTGTTCAGCCTTTTGTTTGGTTTTCCTTGTTGCTGTGGAAACAAAATAGTATGGGCTTGTGAACGCTCCTGCTAGGCCCGCGAAAGTACGAACTGCAATCGAATCTGCGCAGGCCGATTTTGCCGTCTGGACAAACCTCGACTTAAACAACCGAAAACATCTGTGGAGCTGGTTAAAAGTTGTTAAAGAGACAAACCAGTCCAGGAAAGCGCTTATCCAGTCGTACTGTAATCGTAAGGACCTCGGAAGGTTCATTAGGTTTTACTTTTGCATAATTCATATCAATGAAAGTACAGTGTAAGAAAGATTTTGAGAATTTAACCCTATCTTTCCCAGCCTTTTTGGCGATACACACGATGTTAATCAAACTTGTTTTTGTCGCTTTAAAATATGGAAATTTACTGCACATTTGCAAAGATTCTCTATAAATCCAGTTGTTGTCAGAAGTTTTCTTCCCATTCGACCCAAACGTTCAGAAATAAAAACCACATGAGGTGAATTGGCCTCCAACTAGGATAGAGTTAATAGAACTCGCACGTCATTTTCTTCCATGACGGACAAATACTTTTGCTTGAACAGGCTAGCTTGATAATCGCTACACTGGCGATTTTTCCAATTCTGCATGGAGCAACAAGATTGATCGCAATCCGGCTTAGTCGTTCATTTATAAACTATTGGATATGTCTGAATCTTCAGCGAGATAGGAAAATGGAACACTCTCCCGAACTACCTCATGAAGAAACAGTTTGTGTCTTCCTTTAGAAAGGCTCTCATCGGCCAATTCCTTTTGCCAGACAGATCATATTCTCTGTTGCCTTCTTGTCATCCTCGGAAACCCAGGGGCAGTCAGTCTCGGAAGGGGCAGTTCTTAAAATATCGGACATCGAGCGAAGCGAGGCCGAAGGCCGGAAAACTACTCTTGACTTTTGTGTCGGCCCTGAATTTTCTCCCGCCCGATGGACCATCCCTGGATTTCCGAGAATGCTTTCTTGTTTGCTTTTTCTCTTTTAAGAAGATGTATATTTGCACAACGAGAGTTTTGCCTCCGTTTTGGCGGTTACAGAAACATTTTTATTATATGCCTCCAAACTTGTAAAACAGCACGTTTCAAGAATTCGTGTTTATTTGAACCCGAAACTTAATAGCATACGCAGCAACTCAACTAGGCTAGACTGTCGACTTTCCCGAGACTATCCTCCATTGATATTTCTTCGTGTAGGAAAAATTTTTATAGTATAAAAGAAAGTACTTTGAAAACGCGTGCTCTTGAATTTCACGATAGTACCAAGCAGGTATGTTTGGTAACAAAATTAACGGGTATGTACGAAAACAAAATCTGTATGCATGATAACATTGCACCGATAAATTATTATACAACAGCGTACATGCATCCACTCACCATTGTCCAAGCACGGTCAGTTTGACTGTTTAGCTGTACTAGTTTTTGAGACATTATAATGCTGTTGGCTTAGCCTGCGTTGCTCGGCATTCCAGTCAATCAAGAAGGGAGAAACGAATGCGAAGTCGGCGAGCTACGCTGGCTACTGTTTGCCCTAAAATGTAGATATGGGAAAAGGCCGCGACCGTACAACTCGGTACTCTTTCTAATAGAGAGTTCTCAAACGTTTGTGGTGTGAAAACTCATTTACTGTTGCACGTTCGAACGCACTCAATTAATTTGATTTACATACGTATGCCTATCTGAAAGCAATCTGTTTATTCCTAAAAATAGACCTTGGGCAATGAGCAGAACTGAAAATCAAATTCCACAATAATCTCACAAACATATAAAGAGGCAACTCCGGGAGTCAAATTGACCAGTACATTAAAAGTAAGAGGTTCGGCAAACCTTAATAACCACGTGACCTTGTCTGTTTCCTCCGTCAGTTGTTCTATGTTCCGTTACCATGACAACCTGTCCCTCCTCCTCGACACACTGTGTGTTAATCTCTCCCTGACTAAGAATTCTGTAGTAGTCCGGCTGAGCCACACAGACAAACTATAAAATAAACGGAGACCACATTGGTTTCTAATTTAATACTCAACTAGGCTAGACAGTTGACTTTTCCGAGACTATCATCCATTGCTATTTTTGGTGTAGGAAAACATTTAATAGTAACTAATTAATTTATTAGTTTGCCACACTTACATTTTACAATGAATTAAATTAAAATTACAATGCATTAAAATGCCGAGAAAGCCCAATAGGAAATCCCCTGCTATTTGCTGGATTTCCCGCCAGGGATGTTAAAAACTAGTTCAAGTTCGGCTTGAGTTCTTCACAGTATTTAAGTAACTTAAGGCAGAGATTGCCGTTTGAAAATTCTTGGCGAGTGAAAAATAGCTCACCTAAAATATCTGAAGTAAGCGATTTTTCTTTTTGATTCAGTGGCCAATATTTAGTTAAAAAAACTTTCAGTACCAAAAGTAAACAAATCAAAACTGGACTCGGGCATTTAGGTTTTTCCTGAAATGACACTACTGCACATCTGGTTTTATTATAGTCCATTCTTGCATTCTCAAAAAAAACTACATGATCGAAATGGACTTAAAAATGTAAGAACATGCATAAGAAAAAAAAAGCAATTGTGGAAGTCGTTTGAATACGCTTTTTTTAACATCAAAAGTCAAATCACAAACCGTGACAATTGTCCGTTGTACTCTGATGATGTGAGCGAATTAGTGAGTAGGTGAGTGATTTTTCGATCTTTTTAGATCAATTTTGCGCGAGCGAGAGCGATCGCTCGCCCGCCTCAAACGGCAAGCACTGTAATAAGGTGACCGGCGGTGTGTTACTCTTAAAAGGCCGGTACACCGGAAAATTGTATCGACTTTCCCCTGTAGTTGTACTGCCTTTCCCCAGCAATGACATCTGGCAGTTTTTTAAGAGTCACCAACAAAGACAAATTTTAACTTTATCACAACTCTAACCTGTGATATGTTAATAAATAGTGGTACTTTAAAATATTGTAAACAGCATGCAAAGGTGTACATTGAAGCTCTTACAGAAAGTTGATATCAAAGTTTTTAAAGAAATTATTCCCTAAAATGCACAGAATCACATTTTTAGGGACCCCTCTAGATGCTAGGGCTTTCGGCGCTCGATGACCTTAAACCC
>JAOBYF010129776.1:0-11214 GCA_025403605.1 Parazoanthus darwini | reverse complement strand
ACTGCTGGGATGTTTTGCGCCGGTATACCGGGGATCTTCACCTTGCACCGGTAACCCGGAGGACAGGTGGAGGTTTTGCGACCATCGCGGGCCCGGACTTCACTGCAGGAATATACTTGGCAACCTTTCTTTACCTTGCAGGTCCATTCACCGTGATGACAAGCGCTGCAGAACATTGATGTTAGAGTGAAAATGTACAGAACGATGAGCTTTGTAACAACAACAACAACAACAAAACTTTATTTCCACTATAAGTGCAAGTGTTGTAGTTACAAAATTTGAAAGTAAAATAAAACAGTGGCTGGACACCCGAAATAACTATATAAGCTAACCTAGTTGGGTGCCCAATATACAGAGAAATTGAAATGGTGAGCATTTGTAAGGAAAGTAGAAGGAGAAAAAAAAGGTTTACAAAAGTTTATAAATATAAAAAATAAGAACGGTGGACGTTATCGGAGGAGGAGGAGAGGGGTTCAGGATAACGTCCATTGGACGTTATTTAATTCTTTTTGTATTTGTCGACGCCCCCTAAACTGTGTCTCTATAGCTAACCGTTGTGCATTATGGGATTGGAGTGGAACAAAATAGAATCTAGACAAAACTTCTTGACGTTTGACAAGGCCACAAGTTTTCCGCCGGTTGCGTTTTGTTAAGTAATGCTGTCGATTAAGATGGTTCATTTACAGCTACATTTAACTAACATAAAGTTTATGAAGCTCAAAAAGTCCATTTGTTAATTGTATTGAGAAACCCCTGACGTAATTAAAAGTGAATTAGCTCATGCGTATATAGCAGCTCATTTCAATTGGTTTACCAAACTTCTCTTTATTCAAGCTGCGCATTACTAACCACGCTATATAATGACCGCCATCTTTCCAAAATTAAAGTCTGTTAACTTTAAAAATCGTTCCACTTAAACATTATGGCCATAGAGGTACTTACGTTCCAATCATGATCCTTATCATGCTTCAGAAAACTGAACTTGTGCTGCGCAGCCTCCTTAGATCTGTCGCACACGAGTTGAATAACAATAATGATCCTTCCTTTTTTGTCCCTAAGTAACAGAAATACAACATAGGGGGTGTTAAAACTAAGATCCAAAAGCTAGTTTTCATTATCTAGGTTCTTATAAACAGTCACGTCACGTGGGAACAATTAAACGAATTGTCTTCATTGTAGTTTTCTAGAAACGCAACAGCTGTGACACCTTAAACAACATGACATGTCAAACAACATTCCAGAGAAAGCCCTGTTTTGAACGCGGTCAGATGGTAAACGAAAGCGAGGCTGACCACGAATCACAGCTGGAGCACTGTGTCGATTATGACTCTTGATCACGGGCCAGGAAGCGAACAAGATGTCCCAAGACAGCAATAAAGAGTTGCATGAAACAATTTGTTGATACAAGTTAAAGAGACCTAAGACGGCCTAAGACAGCAATTATTAGTTGTATGAAACAACTTGCAGACACAAGAGAGTTTAAGAGACCTAAGTAAGTAAGTATTACTAAGTAAGTAAGTTAGGTAAGTAAGTAAATAAATAGGTCAGTAAGCAAGTGAACAGGTAGGTGTATATATAAGTTGTGAGTATTAGGTAAGTAAGTAAACAAATAAGAAAGGAAGGAAGGGAATAATCACAAGTATAAATATGTTGGTAAGTAAACGTTAATGCTGTTATTACACGTTTACCTGAATCTTAGTGAAACTGTCCTTTTATTTGCACAATCGACTGTCACCAGGAAATCTGAAGTTGCATGACTGCCTGCCTCTTCACAGTATTTACGTTTGTTATCGTAACGGGCAAACTGGTAAGAGATACAGCATATCGTTTTCTTCTTTAGTTTCTACTGTAACCGCAATATCTAAGGGGCAGACCATCAAATCTCCAGGGGAGGGGGTGGGCAGTTTTCTTGGGCAAGCATTTTTTTAGTAGCTTTGGGGATGCAACCCTTTTTCTTTTTCAATACTAATTGATTCCAATTTTCTCGGCAGTCAGCACCAAGGAAAAGATGCAAATATACTAAAAAACTTCATAAAAAATATACATTACAATATTATTATTTACGATTTATCAAGCAAACTGTCATTGCATTTGTTTTCATGATGTGCAGCCATATGCAAATACGAATGTAAAACTGTGGGCCAAATATTGACCATGAAAAGTTTTAGTAAGTATCACACATCTTAGACTGTATTTCTTGCATTTTGGGAGATTATTATCTTATTCAAAATTTACGTTCAAATTTATTGTCCCAGTTTGGCTACTTGTGGACGTATCATGTCAACAAATTAAGTAAATGACATCTTTCAGGTTCCACAATTATTTTTTTAGTTGTTGCACTTTTACATGATTTTTTTCTTATTATTTTGCCCTGCATAAGAATTTTTGGTAACTGCCTAACTCGGCCTCCCCGGAGATCTGGTGATCTCCCCTTAAGACAGCACGGCTGAAAAGTTTGGTCTCAGGGGCAGGAAATTGATTTTTAACAAGCCGCACATTTAAGAGCATGTGCCAGAAAATAATGAACTATATCGGATAATTTTGAAAAGTCAAAATCTTTAAACTTAGTCAGACGACTTTTAGTTTGAAGAAAACTGTGCATCTTTCCAATACGCCACCAGTTAAGTTCAGCAGTGAAAATAAGCTGTGTAATAACATAAACCTACAATACCGGTATACCCCTTACTGAAGGTGTCTCGCGGGTTCCGACATTTTTGTATTGTCCTGGTGCTCATTTGCCCTTACGCTTAAATTTCTTTGTGTTTCGCCAATATAACTTTCTCCACAGCTGCACTGTCCTTCATAAACCAGATGAGATTTGTGGTGGTTTTGATCTTTTAACTTGAATTGGACTTTATTTTTCGTGTTTGCCAAATGATCTCGATTTTGTATCTGTGTTGTGTAAAACAGCGAAGTCTATATAGAAAACCGGAGTTTGCTTTTTCATTCCGTTCACAGTATGGTAATTTGACAGTTATTCTTTGACGTTCCTCAAACAAAAATTGTGGAATGAGCGGTTCTTCTTCCGAGATCTTATCCTGGAAAGACTGAATTGTCGAGTTAACAAAGTTTCGTGGGTAGCCTGATTTGATGAGTTTGGTTCGTATATTGTCTGAGGAACAGAAAGAGACTGCTCGCAGTCTAGGTCTTACCAAGTTTGCACAAAAGATAGACGAGTGTACCGACGCAACAGAAGGCACCTGCGCCGCACACATGCGGTGATGGAACTCCGGGAAGAACAGTACTACCGCTCCCTGACCTCTACTGTCTGTATCCGAAATAACGAGCATCGCAACACCACCACACCTTCCGGCAACAGCATGCCACGCCTACAAACAATACTGCGGTTATGCCAAGTCAACAAACACCAGTGCCTCCGGCGAAGAACAAGTCGTAGGGTACCAAACCTGCCCTGGTAACTACGCGATCAGGGAGAGTTATGAAGCCACCAGTGCGGTTTCAGTAATAAAGGAAAGATCCGGAGTTACCGATAAAAATAGGCAATGAATCTTAGTACTTGATAACCTTTTAGTTATGGACTTGGACATTAAGTTATTAAATGATTTTGCTTTTGCATGCTTTCTAAAGAAGGGGAGATGTAACGATACATGTCACGTGGGCACTCACGTGACTAGCACACGCGGCTCGGTTGTTGGTTGTGTATCAGTGCGAGAGTTTAGCCTGAAAATTGTGTGTTGGTTCCTATGCCATACGTCTCCAAGGGTTCTTATACCCATCACTTTCACAGTAACGATACAAAATTGACAACAATAGTATTGAATAGTATTTGGTTGATGAGCATTTGCCATGGAAGTCTGGCATTCTTAATGTTTCAAGAAGTATCAAAATCAGCGGGCATAATTGACTTGATATTTTGTGATTGACATATCACACTATTTTAAGTCGTATTTTTATCCTTTTTAAAAAAGAAAATTATCAGATGAATATCACTGGTTCAATTCTCACACTAGTGTTCTTTTAACTTAAAGAACAGCAAATTTTAAAAAATTTTAAAATCAGTCTCTGACATTTACCTATATCAAATAATAAAAAAAAAAAAAAGTTTACTGCCCAGTGATTCTCGAGATATGTTAACTCTTGCCAGATCCATTCGCATAATACAAGAAATTTCGATCTTTCAATGTGTGTGTTGGTAAGATCTGTGACTGCCATCTGCCAACCAGGCCTCCTGCAGGAGGTCCCGGGTTCAATACCCGTCCTGGTAAGATCTGTGACTGCCATCTGCCAACCAGGCCTCCTGCAGGAGGTCCCGGGTTCAATACCCGTCCTGGTCGAGGTTTCAACTTTGGGCGACCTTCTTCGCCACGACCGTGGACAGGCACGTTAAGCTGTTGGTCCAGGCTACTATTTCCTCCCCTCCCCTCCCCCTTTTATTTTTTCGCTTGCCTCAGTTTTCGCGCACCATCTTGGATTCGCAGTCCACCTCACGCTTCGCGGCTTGATTTGAGCGAGTCAGTTGCCTCTGATACCCAGGGGAACAACTTTGTTCGCGGGCTCAGTTGTTCCAAAGACAGCAAATCAAAATGGCGGAGATGTGCCACCTAAATTTGTTTTGGACCTTTTTGTCTGTTACCTGCCAGAATATTTAATTCACTGAACAGCGACTTATCAAAGATGGTATTGACCAAAAGAACGTGACAATGGTTTTAAGATCTTACCGCGATCTTTTATGACGTTAGATGGCTTCAACTAATCTGTGTTGGCATAAGACGATATCTATTCTATATTGACAAACTTTGAAGATTTTTTTTTTAGTTTTTGTTGCCGGATCACCATACAATGGTTGCGGTTCCACGAGGTGTTGTGTTTGCATTGCTGTTTTATCTTACCTTCACTGTAATAGGGACTATATGGATATCAATGAAATATCTACACGACAACGATCGACACTGTAGTGATTTCTGCAAGCGTCATTACAATTTGGATATGGACTCGAAGCTCGTGGAAGATGCAATTTTCGAACACGACTTTGGTCATATAAAGTCAAAGAGAGCAGCTCCAATAACTAAATCAGGTAAAGCTTTACATGTTGTATGTTTAGCTTAAACCATTTTATTGTTTCATAGCACAAACTTTTCAACACGTACGTACGTGGCAGTCCGGCTGTGTTTTGTGATAATTGACTTCTTGATTGACTTTAATTTGAAGGTCATTATCCGACACGACAGACTATTTGTAGTTGTAGCTCATTAAAGTTATGAAAGGAGAGTCCCACACTCAGATTCTTGCAGTAATTAGCAAAACATAACACAATTAGATAGTATGAAAAACAAAAACTAAATTAAGTATTCCCTTTGCTTCAAAATTGCCTTTTTGAAATGGTCAACTTAAATACCTTCGTTCAAAATCATCCTAATATTGCTAGGTTATTCCTTAACTGGTATCATGAGCTTGTTGGCTGCTTAATAATAATTGAGATATACATGTAATGTGTAGTCTAATAATGTTATTTTCTAGCTGTGTACAATATGTATCATTTATACTATCAGTATCTTATTATAGATCTAGAATGTATTGAAGAAGTTCGTAAAATCTTGAGTTGAAATAAAAGCTGAAATAGGCTCTTTGTAGCATGTGACTTGCTTCACTGTGCTGGATTGTGTGGATCCCAGCATTAGTGTGAAAACAGCATATATTGTATCCCCGAAAAAAAACACAATTTTTAAAAATTTGAAATGTCATGTGTAGCAAAGGGCCTATTGGGTTTTTAATCTGCTTTGACTTGATTTTGAAATCTGTAAGAAAAAACACCATGTTGTGACATAATTATATAGTGTTAACCTGGGCCCAGTTAATCATAAACCGGTTAAACTTTAGGCCCACATTTGATTTATATTATTACTTCTGTATCTACAGAATGATTTATTCTGTGTGACATTTCAGTTTGAAGTAAGACGTTTTCCTTGGAGTATTTCATAAAGACCAGACTTAATCTATGTGTTTCCAGTCAAAGAAATTGAAATTGTTTTTTTGTATATTTGTTTACCATGAGGTAAAAGGGCATGATCTATTACAAACTTTATGGTGGCAAGGAAGCCAAAACCACCAGGCTTATGCTAGTTTAGGCTTCCTCTCTAGTTTACAAAGGTTTGTTTGAAGATACTGGCTCTGCTTAAATTCAATACTTATTGTAGAAGTGATTTTTGAATTTGTTTTTAAACAAATAAAGTGTAGCAGATTTAAAAATATCATTAGGAGGTTAAATATATTAAATACAGTAAACTCCTTATAACTCAAACCTTCAGGGGAAACAGAAAAAGGTTCGAGTTATCGGGAGTTTGAGTTATCAAGAGTAAAATTGTATACAAAATGACCTGAAGGGAAATGAAAATTGGTTCAAGTTAGCGCGAAGTTGGAGTTAGCGAGGGTTCGAGTTATCGGGAGTGGACTGTATATACCATGAAACAATACTGATGAATTGGAGTATTTGGTCTACATAATGGTGTGTAGAAGTTTCAAACAGATCTAGTGTTTTAGTTGTAAACTTGATTTTTTGAGAATAACAAATCATTGAATTTTGTAGGTAAGACAGAAAACACAATTATTTTGTCCCAGTTTAAGGAAACGGGTCTCCTGAAATCCATAGAGGTGGGATCAGTGTGTGTATCAAATTTGGCCTTGTTCAAAATTCCAACATGTTTCTTAAGTAAGATGTGATAAAGATTTGTGTCATGAATACATGTACATGTGCAAGACCTCAACTTTGTTAGAAACCCCAGGAGCACGTGGGTAGAAACAAGAGGTGATTGGGAGCAAGCAAACCCTTAATTTTATGTTTTATTTGTAAACAAATATAAATTAAACACCAGCCCTGTATTATTTAGTACCTGTTTTTAAGTTTAGAAGTGCTTAATGCAAATACATAAACATGTGATTTTCATTAATAGATGAACATGTAGTGTATATGATTTCCTTTTTTTGTGTTTTCCAGCACCAGATCTAGTCACTTTTACACAACCAAAAGCAGAAGAAGACAGTTGGGGACCACATCAACTTGGCATTGTTGTTCCCTTTCGAAACAGATTTGAAGAACTGCTGGACTTTGTTCCTCATATGCACACATATTTGAATAAGAAGAAAGTGAGACACAAGATATATGTCATCGATCAAGTGGATAAACACAGGTACAGTAACAAAATAAATATACTTTGTATGAAGTTACCTACTGGAAGACAAGAAGAATGAAAGGGGTTGAGGGGGAGGGAGAGAGTCCACATCAGTGATGGAGTTTTGTGTTACTGTAGTGGAAAACAAAGGGGGCGAGGGTGGTAGTAAACCTCTGTCCATAATACAGGTATGCTTTGCCTATTAAAGTTACTCAGTAAACGACAAAAAAAAGAGAATTGGACCTATGTCACTGATGAAATAGATGTCACATTTTGTCTTTATGTATTTTAGCAATATTTTTTCGTGTTCAGTTGGTAAAAATAACATATAAATAATAATGCAAAAAAACTGTCAAAAAGCCAAAAAAGTCTAAATTCAGATTAAACAAACTTGCCTTTGAAAGTGATATTGCCATGGAAACAGAAACCCTCCAGGATATGTGTTCACTGACAGTTAGGAAAAGTCATAAAATATGGGGTACTGGTGTTCTGCTTAATAATTGAAGAAACTCTTTAAGTGTGGTTGAAATCAGTCGGGCTGTTTCTGTCCCCCCTCCCTTTGTAAAATAGGGTTAAATGAATTTAAATGAAATTCAGGGTATATTTATTTAGATTCTTAGTAACTCACAAACTAGTGAACAAGTTACTTACAAGAATAGCTATCGTTCAAGAACCCCAGAATAGTAGCCACACTTTCAATTAATTCTCCCTAGTTTGTACATGTATGGTCAGTAAAATTCACTAAAAAATGGTGTCTGTTTTTTCATTTTATGACCCTCAAGAGTTTCTGTCCACTAAAAATCAAGTTGGATGCTCACTGGAAATAACTCTGTTAATAAAGTTAAATATTCTCTTGTGCAGATTCAACCGAGCCTCTCTCTTAAATGTCGGCTTTCTGGTAGCCAGGAAAGAATGTGACTACATTGCTATGCATGATGTTGATCTTCTGCCATTAAACAAGGATTTGAATTATGGGTACCCAGAGAAGGGCCCCTTTCATGTATCAGGTCCCAATCTTCATCCAAAATATCACTACAAGACGTTTGTTGGTGGAATATTAATTATGTCCAGTGAACAGTTTGAAAAAGTAAGTGTTCTGTCTTGAAGTACAGTGTAATCATCACACGAACTGCAAATTTTAAATTACATGTACATGTAGACTGTTGAACAACAAATCAATGATAAATATAGTTACATGTAATAAAAAACCTGCCTTCCACAAATAGACTGCGAGTAGTCCCAGATTTTTGCTCTTTAAGTTGTCCAGAAAAGAAGTTAAAAAGACAGCGCGCAGAAACTGGGGCGAGAAAAAAAACGAGAAGAGGAAGAGAGAAAAATCCCTCTTCTCTCATGTTTTTTTCTCACCCCAGTTTCCGCGTGCCGTCTTTTTTGGCTTGACAAATTCAAAAAGGAACAATAGGGACTACTCTTGGTCGATTCCACGAATGCCATGCAAATACTGTGTGTAGTAAGCATATTATTTTGCAGGATGTATATGGAAGAGTGTCTCTTATAGTAAGAATGATAAGTGTGGGTACCAGAATGTTATTATTGTATGCGACATCAGTGATATTCCTTATACAGGTGAATGGTCTGTCAAATAAGTTCTGGGGCTGGGGTCGTGAGGATGATGAGTTGTATGCCAGGATGATGGATGCAGGAATGACAGTGAGTATCGATTGAATACATTAAAACTTGCAATAGGGCTCTGCATCAAGTCCAAAAATAGATTTACGCATTGCTTTATGGGACTGTTATTCGGACGAACACGCAATTCTCCGCTTATATATCGCATTATCCTGTTTAGACAAACCACTATTGACTTTCCTTTCCTTTCCTTCCAGAGAAAAATCATATCTTTACTTCTCTCCTGCTTCTTAGTTCAGGTTTGAAAAAATGACCTCAAATTGTCTGATCTTTACATCCCTCCCTGCAGATACATTGTAAACCTTAACACTACCCTGAACTTTTCTCTTTCCATTCATGTTTCCTCAGGTTTACCGACACAGTAAGAACCACATAAAGACTGGTTACAAAACGTTTAAACATGAACACGACCCACAGTTGAGAAAGAGGGATTACAAACGATATTTTAACCAGAAGAAGGTAGGTGTTGGTGTTTATTTCACCTCTGGGATCTTGTTGTATACAAACTGTAAGTCGAAGGTCAGCCTAATGTCAAACGGTAGTTAGGTATTAGTAACTGATGTTTTTGTTTCCGTTTTTTTAAAAGAATAAAGTTGCCTTGATCCGACTGATACTTTGTCCCAGCTCTCTCCTTCCAAAATTGTTGGGTGAATTGAAGAGGTCGGTATTTGATAAGCCGGTGGGTTTTCGTGGATGAATATATTCTATCAAGGTCGACTTGGTTAGTTGTGGTCGATGAACTCCGCGCTCGATCACCGCTAGCCACGGTCGATTGATCATCTGTCCGAGTTTGATCATAATCTATTGTGGTTGGTCGTCCGACCAGTCAGTACTCAAATGGAACGCACGAATTCTCAGAACTGGTTCAGGCCAGAATTGCCCTGCTTATGGGTCAGAGCCGCCAAAGCAACGGCTTTGTTTTCAAACTGTTATGGACTGGAATTCTGTGCCACTAGATATCAGAAACAGTACAACTCTAGATAGCTACTTTCAAGTCAACTGTAACATGCTAGGCCATGTCTATGTTTTTATTAATATTCTACCTGTATCAGTACTAGCATGTTGTTAAATAATATAATTTTGTTTCGGATTCTAAAGTAAATAAAATAGCTAAAGTACATGTAGTTTATTTAGGACCCCCTCGAAAACCATGAAAATCGATAGGGCTTCCTAATAGAACATTAGTTATTAAAGTTCTCCCACTAGGGTCGGGCAAAGCGCGGGATTTGTGGCGTGAAAAATAGACGCGCGTGCCTGGACCTTTCCTTAAAACTGGTCAGAACAAGCTGGAAAGCGACCTAAATGTAACAAACTATGAAATGACTCGTACTCTTGCTTTTGCTATCTATATCCAGGAATCTTTTAGAAGAGATCGCGAAACGGGTCTTGACGACGTGAAGTACAAGATTGTGAAGACGGACAATCTACTAGTTAATGGTGCACCTTGTGCGCTAGTCAGTGTGGAGCTGGAGTGTGACTACGAGCTGACACCGTGGTGTGACAAACCTGACCAGTAACGCGGCCAGAAAGAGGATTGTGTGACAATTTTGAGACGCAACGGGCCAGAAGAAAGATTGTGTGACAATTTCAAGACGTGACGCGGTCAGGAGGAAGATTGTGTGATAATTTTTTTTAGACGTGAAGATTGCCTGACAATTTCGAGACTTGGCGCCACGGAGTCACGAGAATATGAGATATCGTGAAATGGCTCTTCGAGAAGGAATGTTTGTCTATCTGACCCAACCTGTTATTAGGTTATGTTGGAAATTTAAATTCTATTTATTGAATAAATTGTATTTTAAACAGTAAACAAATAAAGTAACGGCTGTCCATTACTTGATCATTTTATTGATAAATGGCAAAAGAAACTGATCATAAGTTAAACACGCCTATGCGCGCTGTAAATATCTTTGTGAAATCCTTTTAGATTTTAAAGAAGAAGGTAATACATGTGTTCTATGCTTTTGCTCCGTTGTAATTAAATGAGCTTTTATAGATGTAAATTAGTTGAAATGATTCCAGGTTCGATACTCGTATTTTGTTTGGGCCAGTTCGCAGTGGGCTGATGACAAATTTGCCATGACGTTCAAACGATCAGACATCGATTCTTTACAATTTCTCTATTCATTTTATTTAAATTGGTAGCATGTAAGGGCCTTGGCCATTGAACAGTTCAGTGAGGTGAAGTTCCCTTCGCTCACATTTTACGTCATCACATGTTACACAAACTTAAAATAACTAGTTTTTCTCAAGTTTAACAACACTTTCAAAGCTCGTACTGAAATTAAATGCCCCATTTAGCTTAACAGCAGCTCTATTAGCATGACCATTAAATGCACACATTTAAGAAACACTAAAACGACTAGGGATTGAAGGTTGTGGTTCATTTGATTTACACAATGCCTTTTCCCGCTTCTAGTCCAGTTCGTATTCGCAGCTC
>JAOBYF010129665.1:0-11214 GCA_025403605.1 Parazoanthus darwini | reverse complement strand
GTGACATTTTCCATAATGGAACCGAACGGTCAGATATTAGTAAACGCACGTCAACTTCCAGGCTTTGAAGATAGTAAGATCAAATCTAATAAAATAACAATTATTTCTTCTCTCATTCTGCTTCATCGATATACGTTTGGCCGACCTATTTAATTAAGAATTGAAACAGTCGTTGTGTTGCAACAGACGTTTTTGTAAGTAAGATGAATTAAAAAAAAGTAATTAGTTGAAATTCGGACATTTATATTTCATGGCAACGTCGATTGACTTAAGATATTTTCTTAGATATGAAGCTAACAAATGTTTATCTTTTTTCCGGTATCTTTAAATGCTTTCCTCGATAAAAGCGCGTGCCATACTAAACTTCTACATAGCTAATATAAACACTGACTAAAAGCTCTTCTACTTCAACTAAAACTTTCCGAAACTTTAGTTAAACGTCAATTTGATGTCAGAGGGCCAATTTGAAATTGCGAACGTAAAAGCGATTGGAAGAAAACCACATCGCCTCATTTGACTAAACCGTAACTCGAATTACTGTTGACAAAGCGCGACTGATTCAGTTTTTTATTCTGAAAAAAATGCTTTTTGTTTTAAAAAACCTTTGTATACTGATCTGCATAACTATGCATGAAAAATAATTGTACTTGAAATAAAAGTATTTTTTACAATCTATAGTGGCTTTAAATCGGTTGATTTATTGCAAAAAGGAAACCGCAAAAAAGCGTTGTGGGATTTCGTTAAATAATGCAGTCAAACCATATCATTCGCCTTGCTGAAGCAAAACAAGACTTGAAACGCGCCAAACTAAATCGTACCATATGACAGGTGAACTATTCCTGCAGTTGTACTTTTCAATTCTCTTTGAATAAAATAAACAAAATACACTTGTAGATGCTTTGCAAAGAATTGGTTAACTGTGTCGATGTATTTCTAATCGTGAAAGCAGAGAAAATTAGATGTAAATTAGATCTTAAGCTTCACGTGATGCTTCAAATAACAGGTAGACAAAAAAACATCTCTGGGAATCAGCATCGAGATGAAACATGATTTCGGTTATTTCAACAGCTTCTCTCCAACTCTGTACCCAAATCGTTTCCAAAGTCAAAATACCCAATCAATCGTTATCTTTAAAAACACATAACTGCGTGAAAGTTTCTAAAGATTTCCCTGTCACAAGATAACCAATTTGACGGCAAATGTAACAAAGTAGATAAAATCGCCAAACTTTTCCACGAACGGCAATGCCACTTTTCTCTTCCATGAATTACCTTAACTATCACTCGCTACCATTCTCTAACATCCACTGTCATCTGCACGAACCACGACCACAAATTTGGTCATCTGCTTCCGGCAAGAAATGACTGCCCAGACGTCTAAACGCAATTCTACAGTTATCAAAGAGGACTTACTACTCAATAGACGGCTTTATAAAAAGGATGTTTCCAGCTCAGTTGTTGA
Source organism: Parazoanthus darwini (assembly GCA_025403605.1). Classification (NCBI taxonomy): domain Eukaryota; kingdom Metazoa; phylum Cnidaria; class Anthozoa; order Zoantharia; family Parazoanthidae; genus Parazoanthus; species Parazoanthus darwini. The sequence continues at coordinate 9,753 of JAOBYF010129665.1, read as the reverse complement.
TGATCAAATGATTGAGCTCGGTATTTGTAACTCAAAACACTCCATATGTGCATGCCAACCACTACCAGCATTAAACTACCTTAAGTTTTAGACACCACGAAACTGCTCGATAAGTAATAATTTAATGAAATTTTACTTAATTTAAAAGTAAAAACAGGATCAGTCATTGAGCATAAAGAAAGCCACGATTTTAAATTGGCGTTTTAAACAAGTGCGAATTACTAACACCTTTCCTTAAATTTTCAAAACAAATCCAATCTTTAAACTGGTCTAGCGAGAGGGATGTACTTTCTAAGCTCCTCGACAACCCCCGCACAGTGATTTCATTTGTAAATTGGCAGAAAGAGTTCGTGACAAAGAAACTATACCGATCCCCTTTTTCTCTTACTTTACAGCTACAGATTTCTACGGATGTTCAGTTTCAATAATTCCCTTGAAACCACGTATGCTCATATTCCTAAAGAAACTGGTAGAGCTTGCAAGAAGTACTGTACTCTCATCAACCGTTCGTTAACTCCGTTTCTTAAATTTCTGCATGAATTGTCTATTAATAGAAAAGGACTGCGTCTTAGTTGCTTGATAGATTTGCAAACTTTAACTATTGTTTTTGTCTTTTTAAGAGGAACCTTACCTATATGTATAATGAGCGTCCATGGCTTCAAAAAGCTCTCCTCTCTACTTCATATTATATACTTATCAAGTAACGAATTTTATGTATCATATCTGGTAAACAAATAGATTCTTTTTTATAAGAACCTTTATTTTTGGGCCGAGGCTGAACGTTCTTAAATATTTTCGGGTTTCAGCGTCAAATGTTCTTAAAATGTTCTTACAAATATCAGTTAGTACACGTCGTGGGGTGTAAACATACACTAGCACAAACTAGTTGGAAGTGGAAATTAGCATGTGTACCGCAAATACTTTTGCTCTGTCAGACCTGACACTGTTCATCTAAATATATATTGCCTGCAGCGATTTGTTATAAAATGTAATTGCAATCAATTTTATATGCAACGAACACTAGCTGCAACACGTACATTTAGCTTGTTAGTTTGCACTAAAAAAAAAACAGGGAAGAAATGAAATATTTTCATAAATTTGTACTATATTCCAAAAAAGCGGTTCTTTTCTTCTGCCTCAAACTTATTGCAAAGTTTGCAAATTTTGAGAAAAAAAGTTCTGCGAAGATTCTTCTTGAGAGTAAGATTCATTCCTCTGCTACCAATGCCCTCCAGATTAACCTAAGAAAGCGAAGACTTTTTCACAGATGCTTTTATGTTTTCAGTTTAAGTGTAAAAATGATTTGTTTTAGTCACATTACATAATTTGTAACGTTTTAATACCAGAAATGCACAGGACGCCCGTCTGCCTGCCGTCAAAACCAGCTGCTAATGTTTCACACAATTGAGAACTGGAACTCTCTGCCATTATATGTAAGAAACAGCACTAGTACCGGCTACTTATAAGTCCATCTTTTTCCACCATCAACTTAGTCCTGTAATCTGATAGGCAATGTATATATTGTTTGTTGATGTAATTTCGTTTTAGGACACCTTTGCGATGAAAATCGTCTTTGTGAAAGGGCTTCCTATTATAACATCAGTTATCAATAAATAAATTAATACAATATTATTACTGTGTTTAATAAGATAAATTATCATTATGATTGCTGCTATTAATACTATTATTATTATCATTATTAGGTTAGTTTTATACACTTGCATATGTCGTAAAACGTGTACAGGGCCCCTCTCGATACCAGCTTATACAACACTAATCTGAACGGTTCTCCCTGTTTAAATCAAGGCTTCTTCTTTTTTTTCGTTTCTGTTCAAGTCTTTCTGTTCAAGTCGCTAGCGAAAACCACACTTCTAACAGACTCAGACAAGTTCATAAAACTTTAAACGTTTCAAAGGTTATTCGTGAGAAATACTTATGTTCCCGAACGAACTGGTTAGTAATATCTCCCACCTCCATCGTTTGTTTTAATAACAAAGGGAACATCAAACGGGGGAAGGCTGTGTTGTTTAAAATCTCCAACCGCCATCTTAGATATGTCAGCGGTATTGCAAAAAGTTTGCGGGCGCGTTGGAACACTAAGAAACTGAAAGCGCATGATACCTCGCGAAGGTTTAGGCCGAAAGAAAGATATCCAGGTTTTACATCACAATTTTTATAAAGAGTAAATGCGGCTCTCAAGCAGCCCTTGACAATCATCAATAGAGAAATTTAGCACCACGAATACGTGAAACGGTAAACGGCTGAAACCGCGATCTTGCGACTAACTTTCTGTTGACATAGACTGCTTAGCGGTCAGCTCCATTCCTGCCGATCACTGCTTAACGTTTCCGTGTTACTAAAGGCCGCCACACACTAGACGATTCAGTTTTGTCTTAAGACCCCCGATTCTTTGTCGGTCGACAAAATATTGTGTGTTTGTGGTAGATTACGACAAGTTCCGACAAGATTTTTCGTCGCCGACGAAAATCAGTTGTGCAAGTTTGATCTGAAAACGTCGGCCGATGAATTATCGGCTAGTGTGCACGACAATTCGTCGCAAGCAGAACACGATTTAACCATTAGCGAAGTAGTATTTGTCACGTGATCACGCTGCAATATAATTCAATATGGCGGATATGAATGATGAAGGTGGAAAAGACTCACATTTACAAGCAAGGCTTCTTTATGGACATTAGATAAAGAAGATAAACTTGTTCAGCTCTGGGAAGAGAGGCCGGGTCTTTACAACGTAAGCTGGAATTTTTCATTGGAGACGCGGAAGTACGAACGATATCCTTGAGCGTCATCGCCGGAAAGTTCTTGAACAAGGTTATTGTACGTTTCACGTCCTTCGAGTCTTCTCAAATCCATGGTTTTACCCAGACGGACCAGTTCCATTTTTTTATACTCCAGCTTCTTTTCGTCCTCCGTAACGGCATGAGAAGGACGAAAGGTAAAAGATTCTTCTTCGCAACTAGTACTGCCGTCATAATTTCAAAATATATCTCCGCGTTGTTTTATAAACCACAACACGACTGTCACGCGCGCGCCAGGGCACTGGGCCCGATAAACAAAACTTGTCGTCTCACGATAAAAAAAAATTCGGGCAGTGTGTGGTGAGCTACGATCAAGACAGTTCGTCGGCCGACAAAAAATCGGGGGTCTTACGACAATAAATCGTCCAATGTGTGGCGGCCTTAAATCCCTCTAATATCTTTTCAAAGCGCGAAGCGAATATTTTTTCCCATTTTTAACTGTTATGAATATATCTATCGCGGAAAACGACAATCAACATCTAATGAGTAACTATTTGGCTCCGCGGTTCTGATCGAAAGAGTGTAGGAAAATATAACATTTACATCTAAAAAATAATATATATAAAGTAAATGCGGCAGTGATTTTGAAATGCAAGCGCTAGTGAGAAACTGGTATGCTTCTTATTTGGCTTTAGTTTAACGAGCGAGGATTAAAGTCAGAGACTTTAAATGAATAATTAACTTATTATCAATTGGCCAACAAGGACTGCCCCAAGGTAAGCATATATGCCGCAATATACTCTACGCTTTGTGGCGCTGAAACCTGCCAGACTACACAGCCACGCGCCTAATGTTGAAACTAGACGTTAAATCAATCCTTGACAGTGGGAGGGACATGGCGTTCCGCGAATATCTATTAGCTTGGATGTTGCATTGACAAGCTTTCAGATAAGGAAATGCCTGAGTTTAAAAAAATGTCGGCCATCAAAAGCAGCCATAATATAGCGAGGCGGTAAAACTAACATTGTGGTCCAGAGCGAGGAGGTTTTTCACAGCGGAAACCTCACCGATATACAGCTATCGTGGGTGGTACAACCAGAGCAAATAAGTCAAGTTGTCGATCTAGTTGGGATAAAAGCTTACACGCTCAAATAACTGCACGTAAATTAAAATTTTGATCGCTAATCGTTGCCATTTCAAACTATCCTTGTGAAACTCAGTTTTGCCTTTTTAAAATAGAATTATGGTCGTCATCAATGCGACGAAGCCATCGGCGGGTGATGATAATAGATGACTTAGTTCAACAAACACAAATATTCTTGTGTCTTGGTGTTTGCAAATATTCGATTGCCAAAACCAACCAGGATTTCTGTCGGCCTTTAAGTGAAAGGAAATACATCTAAAGGTGGCCGGTGAGTTTGGACTGTCACCGAAACACTGAGTTGAAAACCTAAAGCGAAGCTCCACAGGTCTTTGGAACTGTCAGATAAGAAGTGTTCCAACAAATTTGGGATGAACACCGAGATTTAGCAAAAAACCAAAACTGAAAATAAACCTTCAGCTACGAATGACAAAAGAAATAATACTCACCAAAAAATTATCACTCAAACCGTGACACAGTTGTTGCGCCAGTATGACTTCTTACTCAGTTTTCGAAGATATACTCAGAATTTCAAAGATTAATACTTGTATTACCTATCAACTGATCCAGAAATTTCATTTGGATTGTCATAACATACTGTCAATAACAAATTCTGACATATCACTCAGACAAATTTTAAAAAACACTCCAGATTCAAAGATATGGTACAACTCATTCAGACGTTCGCATTACTTTAAAATGTCGCTTTGATTTTGTTCTCATGTGGGGATAATACATCTCGTGCACAAGATAATTATCAAGATTCATTTTGAAATCTTTTGAATTTTACAGAAAAGAAAATACTTTTGCTAAAACTTAAAGGCTTATTCAAAGGATAAAGGGAATGCCAGTTAAAAGAACCAGGAAACATGGCTGCCTTTACATTGATGGCAACCTCAACTCTAATCACTTTTTTAACATAATTCACATAGCAAAAAGCAACAGAATTTCGTTAATTCACAAACTATACATTTAGACACTAAAATCATCTTATACAAAGTCATACATAATTCTCGAAACAACGACTATTTAAAAAAAATTCTCATTTGCTTGCGTCAATTCTTCCACTTATTTCATATCAAAATTTAGTTTTGGACACCTGTCAAATCTTTTGGATAAAAGTGAGTGTATTTGTGGATTCTCTGGCAGGAAAAGGGTTTTTACACGATAACGAAAAAACAACAACGTTAAACGTTTTTCGTAATGTTTTTTCACCGCATCTGCAAGGTTTAGTCCTCATTTCTTGAAACTGAATCAATACGCTTTTACGTTTCCTGTTTCTCAAGTTTTAATCCACTACAAGACAGTTAACAATTGTAACGAGTATTTTATCGTTAGAAACACTACAATGTAGGTTCTCCCGTATTCGAGAATCGATGCATCTCACTCGAAGGCACTCCGACAAAAATCCCACACCCTCAACCTCAAGTTTATCAAAACAAAAAGGCTCCAAAAACGAAAAAAAGAAAAAAGAATGCCAAACTGACCTCTTACAGATAAACGAACCGCCCTTCCATTGAAAACTTCCAACTTTCAACTTAATTGCGTCAGTCTTATCACGGGAGGTTGGTAGCTAGTTTCAAAATATCCGGCAATCTACCCGTGTTGGCAAGAACAAATATGTGTGTGGTTTATTATACATTAACAAAAACCTACGTGACAAAGGGGAAAACCGCCAATGCGTAAAAACGAGTACCGCTGTCACTGATCACAAACTATTGAGCACCTGGTTACCTTCGGCAACATCACAGATTTTTGCTCTGTCCCAAGAGGCGCATGGAAATCGGCGGGTCAATCATTCGAGTATCATCTTTTCTATTTTATTAGAACCTTTTTTATAAGAATTTGTGGCTCAAAAATTTCAAAAGTCAAGAACATACTTCAGGCTGATACTAAGAAAGAATGTTTATTTCTATAAGTTTTGAAATAAAGTGGAGAACCGCTAGCTATCAAATATCGCGAGAAAGCAGTGAAGTTTCACACTTAATTTTGGCAAACGGCGATAGCAGTGCATTTGGGTAAATACATGAACCAAGTTGGATGTTGGGATTAGCCTCTGAATGTATTTACACAGACACACTATGATTTCGCAAAATATCGAGACACGTTTTTGACAACATCTGAGGCTGAGATCCGGAAAAACGTTAAGGACGTTAAGCCTGGTGCAACAAAAGAACTGGACATTTTTGTGACCGGAATAAAAGAAAGTAAACTTTGTAACGAAAATGTACTCGCTTCATAAACTACAATATCCTTGTGTTGATGGTTTAAATATGGCCACGTGTCTTGTGCTTCAATCCGAAAACACAGAGTTCGATTTTTATGGTTTGAAACCTCAGCTTTTTTTCTTAACTGGTTCCGACATTAAGACAAATATGAAGATCACTGTTTTTATTAGTCTGTTCCTACAAAACTCGTGTACCGAAATCTTCACGTATATAGCCGAACAAACTAAGCTTCACATCTCCTTTAGTTTTCTTAATAGGGAATTTCAAAACTGCTTTGGAGTCACGGTTTCAGGCTTTTGAAACTTGCTGATAGTTTCGTCGCTAGAGGCTGGTTTATCTCGTCTTCAACAACTATACCACTTAGGTAAACATACAAGGGTGCCCCTGTCTTTGATCTTGTTCTGTCGTTCTCTACTCATGACGAGATTTGATAACCAGTTAGATAAGTCTTCACACAAGTTCCAAATATTTTGTTTTAGCCCAAGCCATTATGAAAAAGATTTTCCAAAGCGAAAATGAAACAGACTTAGCTCGTGAATTAGGTCACCAACACAATATAATACTAAATTAACTCTGTTTATATCAAAGAGCAGAATGACTTGGCCCTTCGATGCTAGTTATTGCTCGGCATAATTCACAACTGATACTGAATTTCGAAGACACGAGAGAACGAAGTTAAAAGTTATTTTAGGACTCGCATTGAGTCCTAATACACTACCATACAACTTGGAAAGGTTTTGAAAGTTCCATGGCTTGTATTCAGTTTTTTTTTGCTTATCATTATTTGAGTGAGGGAGGGGTTGCATGTTTTTTTGGTGGCGTGTCTTAAAGGGTGTTTTTGCACTATAACTTTGGTGGAATTGTTACACGTATTGAAGTATAATAACATCGTATCATATGTGTATGGAAAATGATACAAAATAGCTGAAAAAATAACATATCACCAAACAAGGTTCAGCTTATTGAAAACAACCAAACCTCTCGATAGATATTGCATTTTATGAAGAAAAATTGAAAAACATTAACTTGAACAAACTTTAAGTTTAGCAAATAATGAGTTGATCTATCGTTTAGTTTGGCCGCAATCTTGCAGCATTATATGACAGTGTTAAGGTTTAAGGCACTCACCGAAGCCGATTCAAGAGGCGAACATAACTTCGGATCTTACTCTCCAAAAAGCGCCCTCCATACAATAACAACAAATTAATGATCTGATAACCGTGTTTTTCATTTTTAATGATAAAAGGTATGTCGCTTTAGCTGCGGTAAAAAAATCTTTTATCAGTATGAACCGAGTCTCGCCTTACAATGAACAAAGCGATGACCATCGGTTAACTAGGCTGTTCTCCAAACCCTGGTTTTTATCCAAATGAACCCAAACTAAAAAAAACGCACGGAAACACGTTTGAAATAAAATAAAAGGTAAAAGGGTAAATTGTGTTTGTTAATAATTTACATCAAAGGATGCGTATTTAAAACTGACATTTATGTAAATTAAATGTATACTTGATAATGGCCGAAGAGGTCCTCGAAAGTCCGTTTTTAGAAGGGACTGACATTTTTTGGACAAAAGTTTTACTTAGACAGTTTTCCAAAAGTGAAGTCATAATGATTTTTCTCCAGCGAAGCAAGGAACAACGCATTACTCAAATAAAGTCTCGTCAGACTGTGGTCACTCATTGAGACGAAGGAAGTTCACATGAAACCAAGAAACCGCAGACGGCTGGAGCATACTAAGACTTGTAATTATATAATTGATTTATAATATATTTATTATTGATTTTGTAGAAAAAACAACAGCAAAATTTACAAGTTGATTTTGTGAAAAACAGCAAAAAATCATTTTAAGGTTTGAGAAAGGCCTCGTGATTCCCTTTTTTCATCACCCTTTTTCAGGATGAAAGGTGAATAAAATTCGTTGTAGCTTTTAAAAGTTAAGACCAAGTAGACGGAAGCTGGATAATATGTACTTACTGACTGAGTGGGAGGGTCGGAACAAACGAACTAAACGATCAACAGCAACTCTTGTTAAAACAAAGGAGTTTTGAAGCTTACCGAGGTCGTGTTTCTTGGCCTGAAAGGCGTCTTCAGTGGCAAACAGAGTCTTTGGAAATCTAATGAAGATCTTGGTCCTAAGGTGAGAAGCATGTAAACGAATGAGAAGGGCATCGAAACTATTCCACGCAAAACAATGAATGATGAATACTGTACTACACCCTCTGCTAATCTAGACCTTCTTTGTCTATCGTTTAAAAGACAGCTGGATTTGGACCCTACTTCATGTAAACCCCGCTGAAGCCTACCCACCCTTGCACTAATATTAAGCATAAGGCTATTATTATTATGACCCAATAATAATAATAATAATAATAATAATAATAATAATTATAATGATGATGATAATAAAAGCGATGATGTTATTGCTGATAACGATGGTAATGTTGTTGTTGTTGATAATTATGTTGTCATGATGATGATGATAATCTTGTTGACGATTGGGATGCAAATGACAAGAATCAAGACGATGATTATGATGATGATAACAGTTATGTCGTTGTTGATAAAGGTGATAGTTATGTTGTTGTTGTAGTTGATAAAGTTAATAATTCTGTTGTTATTTTGATGATGATGATGATAACGATAATCATGTTGATGAAGGTGATAATGCTATTCCTACACAAATTAACAATAAACATATTAAAAATTAACAATAAACAAGATGACGACGATGATGATGACGATGAAATGTGTGCTGTTATCGTTGATGATGAAGATGATGATGATAACGATGTTATTCATACACAAAAACGCAGAGAATTTATAAAAGAAACAAGTTTACTTTGGTTGTGGCTCAGTTCAGAATTATATTCAGGATCTGATTGAGAACGGAGCCTTAGATAACCGTACAAGAAACGGGTATGACACTAAAGACCAAGATACATACACTCCTGTCTTGAAATCATCTTCGTTATATCCAAGGTGGAAACAAATCTTTCTCACCCCTTCTGCTGGATCACCTGAAAGAGACATTTATGCGTTTACTGATTTGTTCAACTCTTGCTCACAACTCTTGGGAGTGGAGAATGATTGTATTGTTCACTAAACGAGATATCGACAATAGTATGTTAACATTTTTCTTAGTTAAAGCAATCGTGCTATTTTTATCACCAACCCTGTCTGCTCTACACGTAGGTAGACGACGCCGATTTCCCTTTCGTAAACGGTCGATGCCATTTTAAAGATATATAGGGTAAAAATATGTGAATAGTAATGATTCTAGTTGTTGGCGTAGTGGTAGTGTAAGGGACTGGAATGCTAGTGGTCACGGAATCAAAACACGGTAGTTCTTTTGTCTTATTTTTCTTAGCTTTTAGTTTCTTTAATTTTATTTAGTTTCTTCTTTTGGAGTTAACTTTGGTTTTGATTAGGATTTAAGGTAGGGTCAGGGTTAGATATAAAAGTATTTCGGCGATCATGACTTTGTTTTCTTCATGAAAACGACAATGGACTGTTGTTCGAAATGGCATCGACCGTTTACGAAAGGGAAAATTGCGTAGACGACCCTTTGTAGTTAGATAAACCGGCAAACGTGCACAATGAACTCCCATCCGTTATTGAAACAAAACGA
>JAOBYF010129554.1:0-11215 GCA_025403605.1 Parazoanthus darwini | reverse complement strand
TTCCAATTTTTTAAACTCGGTGCACTTGTAATTAACTGCGCTGTTCTAGGCCAATCAGAACGTAGAAAGTTTGGTGAGTGTATGATTACTGTGATTTTCTGCAAACGCACGCTTACTCTTATTGTCAGTTTTTTTTGACAGGAGCTTAACTATTTTCTATACAACTTTACACTTATGTTTTCACGTTGTGTTTTGGACGCTGAAGACAGTGGCCAGGCGGCCGTGCAAGTGGGTGTATTCTAACTGAATGCGCATTTTATTGCGGTGACTGTGGTGTCCATTAAATCCTGTTTTGTTGTGCCCTCGTAGACGTTCACGTCTAGATTTCTTGGAGTCTATACTGGCAAACATACAATGATGTGAGAACTTAACGGATTCATACGATGTTTTGAATTTTCTACAGTAGAGTCAGAGGCTAAACTTGGGCTTAAAAGAGATTTCTTTGAACGTTCGCTGTAAAAAGGCTAAAGTAAAGCCATTTTAGACAAGGGGACATAAAATGAGTAGATGTGACAATACTGACAACGCGCTGAGAGTTTCGACACCATTTTTGTGTCCTGTTGTACCCCTCTCTCTATAAGAATCCGATAACTTTTGTTCAAGGGTTGGTGTTTTTAACTTTTTTGGCGAATTCAGCCCCAAATTGTTTTTAAATTTTGTATGATCTTGTACACAAAGTAACTGTTCTAGCTGAAAAATCGTGAATTTTGGATGTGAGCCTAACTCCCTAAGTCTTACCTGTTTTTTTTTAATTTTGAGTAACTTGTGCCACACTGTTCTTGATAAGTATGTTCTTGTAAAGAAAATCGCGTGTAATGAAAAGATTTTTGATGAAGCATTTTAGGGCGTAGTTTAAGCTATGGTGGTACTCTCATTTGGAGTAATCTTTGTAAAATCGTTACGACCAAATTAGAAAACGTAAACAAAATCGTTAATTAAAAAACATATTGCCGATCTTTTAAATGTGATTGGGTTTAATTATCTGCAAATTGTCTGAAAGTTGAATAAGAATAAAGAAAACAGAAATTAAGTAGTAAAGGCGGCCCGACATTTGTACATGATGAATGTTAGTAACCTGCCATTTCTTAAAAAGCGAACTGTGTAAATTAACACGTACTCGTCATCCAAATAATATTCTCGTCTATTTGTAGGCAAAGTGCTTCACATCAGTAAAACATTGTCAATCAGTTTTGTTTTCTTCAACCTAATGATCTAAATACACTTAACAGATCTCATTTGATCGTTTTTTTTTAATTTTTAGGGCTTTTGCGCCCCTCTGGGTAATTTGGAGAGAAATTTAAAGGTCTTCGTTTCTTTAAACCTTTTAAAACGTTTATGGGGTGTCCTACGGACAATCCAGGTTTTTCAACTGACCTAAAATCTGAAGCTTTGCAGCAATCCAAGTGAAACTTGCAGTACTTGTGGTACAAGATAGACCGTTAATCTAGCGACAGACGTGGTTGTAAAAATAATCGACTGTCAGATCGGTTTAAACACGAATTGGGAAAGAATTTTTAGGCACCTAAAACGCAATCACGTATGTCGGTAGTTAGAAATCTAATAGTAAAACGAAGAAAATGCTAAATTGAATCGTTATATTGAAATGTATTGACTTTTTGCATGTTTTAACACCCATAACAGAGTGCATGCTATCACTTGATATTGTTCGTATCAATACATCTTTTCCATGCCCTAACACTGATGAAATAACGAGCTCTCATTTTATGAATCATCTATAAATTGCATTGTGTCATTAATTACGAATATAAAACTTAAGGAAGTTTTACAGATTGACGGTAATAAATCATATGCATGTGAAATCATCAAGATTCTTAATTGTAAACTGCAAGATATGTTTAGACATTCTTTTAACATGATTGATATGTAATCATCCAAATTGTTCCCGTAAATGTCAATGTTGATACGATAATTCCTGTTTCTGTTAGAGTATTTTTGTGACAGACCGACTGACTCAGCAGATCTGTTGTAAAATGTCATAAAATGCGGTTTATTCTAACAAAGTTTAGAATGTTATGTCTTGATCAGCCTTTAACTCAAAATAACAACTAAAGGTTGCTTCCACATAACGATAAATTGTTGCAGACAGGTACAAACCGTTTGCGAAGGGGTCTTTTCGATAAACAACAAATTGTTTGCGAAGATACTTCCACATCATCTTTTCTCGATGTTACAGCTCAGGCAGTTGGAAGCATGGCGTAAAGACAGAATTTTTTTATTATATAGTTATGGGTGTTTTACTGTAAAATATCCCACTCGTAGAATTCATACGAAACTACATCAAGGATATGAGTGAAATATTTTCCATATCTTCACTAGAGAAGGTATCGCTGACGTCATTCCTTTGTTTTTCCCATCGTTGCGGCGCGCGTTGTCAAAACACTCGTCAGACAAAATGGCGAGATTTGTAAAAGTCACAGACAACTACATCAGATCTTTCAGCAAAGAACAGGAGAACGAAAATACAAGGGGAAAAGACAATTTATGACGTGAGAATATTCAAAACATTTCTCCCAAGTGAACAGGAAGCCCGAGAGATTTATACAATCCCTCGAAAGAATCGCAAGAAATTGCAATAAAACTTGTCCTTGGCGTACGAAAGAAAAACGGTGAAGAGTACGAAACACCTTCTAGAAAGCGTAGACGGCCATCTTCGCAAAAATGGGCACAGTAAAACACTCATATTTATAAAATAAAAAGAAAATTACACGGTGAAGCGAACATAGGAAGTTTATCTTCTCGTGGAAAAATCCACTCGAAGATAAACTCCATATGTTCGCGCCACCGTGTAATATCCTCTCATCTCTGTATATCTGTACGGCTTTTTTGCGGTCATCGGCGCCACGTTTGAAACAAGTGGTAGAATGTATTGCCTCGAAGAGTTTACACTGGTACGCTAACACCCCTTCAGGGGGCAGGGGGAGGGGTAAATAAAAGCTGGGGGCTTTATTAACTGTACGACATTTGTGGCTGCGAGCTGTCGTATAGCACTCATATTTCTGCACTAAAACATATACAATATACAGGTACGGCTTTTTGATAAACTATCACCCATAGCGATGCGGGCTTGTTAGAGGCTGGGGCTTCTTTAATTTTTTGCCCCTCAGAAGGGGAAGATGGTCTTATTAGAGGCTTGGACTTACAAGTGGAAATATTTAAGGTGTTACATTGCTCCAAAATCGGCTGATCATTTGTTTGTTTTACCTGCCTTTCACAGAACATTTAAAGTACTATAATTAAAGCATTTGGAACAATATTTAGGAATCAACAAAAAACTCAACTTTCGATTAATTCACAGAAATTAATACGCAATGAAAACAAAATCACTAAACAATTGTTAATAAGTGCAGAAGCCCCCTTAATTGTCATTATTTTTCAGTTTTATTTATTTTTATTAATTTGTTTATTTTCATAGTTTCTATTTGTGTATTTCCGCTCTTTTTTTTTTAGATTGTTTTATTGTGCTTGTGACTTGACCGCTTTCATTAAATCTTTATACAGAAAGATGCTTTATAGCTACCTAGCTCAGAATAGTTTTACAGTTTTTTTAAGATAGCAAATACCCAAAGTCTGTACTTTCTCAAATAATTTTCTGTAATTTATTTGCGTGGTGTTCAATAAATATATTGTACTGTATTGTATTGTATTATTTTCAGAGAGTTCTTTTTGTGTTGCAGGGCGTGTTAGCACTAATGAACCAAGCTGTTGACCCGCTGCTGGAGGCAATACAACGAAATATCGAGAATTGTTACTGCGCATGCACTCAGAAGACTTTGCCAGGTATAACTCTTTTCGTTTACTCAGACCGCATTTATTCCAAACGCTAAAGATGATTGTATTAACCTAGTTCAACTTAAATATGCTGTTACTGTTACGTGTTGATATATTTTTGCGAGTTTTGAAAGAAGCAAGTGAAAGCTGTAACGATAAAGGAATTTATTTATACAGGTTTTAGGCCAGTCCGTGTACTGAATGTTGTCAGATTGTTTTCAGTCGTATTCAATTTAAACCTGTCTATGGCGCACCAGTCTCCTATCGTTGCCTTGTTCGAGCGTTAGAAGAGAATCTAGGGAAGTGTGTGGCCCGGACTCTTGGACATTACTCGTATATACATGTACTCTCTATTCTCTTCATTCTTTGCAAAATCGTGAAAGTTATTTATATAGGTTTCTTGTATAAATGTTTTTGAAAAAAAGCTTGAGAGAGCAGATTGTCTCTTTTCGGGGTGGGCTGCTTTCTCCACTTTCCACACTTGTGGTAAAAATCAATTCCATTGTCTGACTTATTAAGAGGTGAGCTAAGAGATTCCTGTCTATCACAATGAAACTTAGCATAAAATGCAGTAAAATAGCACAAAAAAAATTAAATTGAGGATTAACTGAGATCAGAGTGAAAAGGATGGTTGTCATTGAACCTCCAATAAGAGTTAAGGGCTGAAATTAATGTTTTGTTGTCAAGTACAGTTTTGTGCGGAAGGTTGGTATAAGTGGAGTGCAAATTGCGACGGTAAGAAAGTAAGGACTCGCAAACAATCAAAACAAACGTAATAATAACAGTTTTGAGCCAATATGAAAACTTGTTGTGTAAAACCCCAAATATTTAGAACGAAATTATAGCACATTCAACTTTTTAAGAAGAGAGATTATTGAATATTACCGATTCAAACAAATACCTTTTGTTTTTTTTATTTTTAGCTACTGTTTCGATTTGTTAGAGACCAGCCATCAAATCACTTTTTTGTTTTATATTTAACACATGCAGAGAAAGACACTTGCTTGGCATATGAGAAAGTATGATCCGACTTTAAAACACTGAAACAATTTTCAAATGGTTACTAATAATGTTTCAATGAAACTCGTAAGACAAAAAATTAGTGTGTCATTTGATTAATTCATGTGTTGAGTTCGACAAACACTGATATAAAAATATACCTAAGAAAAACTGACACTTGTTTGATGTTTCCAAATTAACATGTGTTTATTCAAACTACTGGCGACATCTAACGCACAAATAACCTAGATTTATTACAACTCGAAGTTGTTATTTTATATTTTTTCCAGTTCAGACATTTTTGTTGTGACTTTCCGCTGCAAGTTTGTAAGACGGCAAAGTTTAATCTCAACTTTGCAATGGATTGACAAGAGCATGTCCTTGGTTGTTTGTCGTTCCCAACTAGCTATTTACACTAGAAATGTAAATGAAATTGGTTTAGCTTTGCAGGAGGAAAATGAAAACAAGCAGTCTGTAAATCTATCTCAGCATTAAATTCAAAGCTGTTTTTTAAAAAAATGAGATACGAACAGATTTCTTTTGCAATCTGGTATAAAATAAAGTCATTCTGTCGCGTTCTAAAGTTTCTTCGAGTAAGTTTTTCGTCAGCGAAATAAAAACACGTGAACATTCTTATTATAATTATAGCAAAGATTAGAATATTTAGAGATAAACAGATGCTGGCTCAGTTTCAAAAGTTTTATGAGTGCACAGCGCAAAGATTCGATAAAATTTTGGTTAGTAAGGCTGTTCGCTGAACTTCACGGAAGCAACAACTTAATTTTGTTGTCTTTTGACGTGTTGGTATAAAATAATATAGGTTTAAGAGCTCATATATTTCAATTTTTAAAAGCTGCAATTGCTCGAATTGATTTGTTGTTTTATGGTTTAGTTTTCTTTCTATATTTTTCGTCTTTTCGAACTCCGTTCCTCAACTCCTAGACCACGCGTGTTAGATTTTTGCGTCCTTTTGGCGATTTTACAAAAATTTGCATTTCACCATGCAGATGTAATTTTGTAAATAGATTGAGGTACAGTTACCGTATTCTGCTTTTTCTTCATACAATAATGATTTATAGGAGCAACTACGATACCTTTTGTCGCTAAGTCCATGACATGAATCGCCGACATTCTATATTAGGTAGTATTTAGCTGATAGATTTTCTCTTTAGTCGACTCTCCAGTGATGCTCTGAAAGTGTTTCGTTGACTGAACCAACCTTAAGGCCCTAACTGCAAATACCTAGCCTCAGGTTTAGGAGCCTGGAAACGGGTGACATATGTGGCCATTTCTACAATAACTGCGGTAGAACAAGTGATGTGATTGGTCAAATGGATAAGGTACATGGAGTCAACGGTGCTTGGAGTGAAGAAGCTCAGCTTTGGTGCTCGGCCTGCGGAAAAAATTGATAATTTAACGAAAAAAAAAACGATTTTATTCTTCGCTAAATGTATAATGTTTTTGTATACAGCTATTTCAAAAAAGGTTGACTCGTCTGCAAAGGATAAAACCACACACGAAAGGAATTATGGGACCCCCGTGTTTTACCCAGCGTGCCATCCTTTTACCGGAATACGAACAAAATGAAACCAGCAAAGCATAAAAGTACATAACTTACCGGATAAATAAGATTAAAATCACAACTATTGTGATCAAGATTCGAGTTAGAATCGAAAGCTTAAAAGTAAAATCTTTCCCTGTACTGTGAAACTAAAGTTTAACCATTGACTACAATTTTATCCCACCAGTGCAGATGAATCTACACTTTTAACAAGATTAAAACCAGCTTAGCCATTGGAGAAATTAGAGCTTCCATCAAAGTTTGCGATCTGAGTACTGCGTATTTTCTTCTCAAGTCACATTACTTTGAAAAAGCTGTATTTGTTGAGGACGTCGGCGATTTGATACGGTTGGGTGGGGTGAGGACGTGTCGTTTTATACTGTGGAATGAGGAGCGAGGACCAGTCATTTTACACTGTGGGGTGAGGTGAGGTGAGGACGTGTCATTTTATACAGTGGAATGAGGAGTGAGGACCAGTCATTTTACACTGTGTGGTGAGGTGAGGTGAGGACGTGTCATTTTATACTGTGGAATGAGGAGTGAGGACCAGTCATTTTACAATGTGGGGTGAGGTGAGGTGAGGACGTGTCATTTTACACTGTGGGGTGAGGTGAGGACCAGTCATTTTACACTATGGGGTGAGGTGAGGATGAGTCATTTGGTACTGTGGTACTGAGTGGAAAAAATAATTGCTTCAGTTAACTCATTAAGTAGTAAAGTCTCTGGCTGTTCATATTTCATCGTGTTTTTTTCCTCTCTTTTTTGATCAAGTGTTTGGCCTTCTTCGTTTTTGTGTCAATCATGTTCACGTGTTTTACTAAATGATGGAAAGGTTGCACAATCGCTCCGTGATTCAAAAATCAGAATCTCCTATCCAATATAAGGCAATATCAGCAGACCCTTTTAAGGAAGCTTCACCATGTATGCACACATTGTATGGTCCTACATACTTTTTTTCTTATTTATCTTATATTTCTTTATTTTGCTTGCCTTGCTATCTTTGCCTGCTTAGGGTTGGAATAAGGGTTAGGGCTAGGAGTAACTTAGGATCTGTGCTAGGGTTAGGTGAATGCCCAACCGCCTTTGAACTTGTGCATTTCTTATTCAAACGACTAAGTCAAGTAAACGAAAACTTGTGTCTATACTTCTGTACTTTTAGCTTACAGTTTTTTTTGTATATATAGTCAAACGATTGCAAGCTTTGTTCTTTGTTTATTAAAGGCGAAGCTAGTATTAATGAATTCTGGAGGTATCACAGTTTAACATTTTGCCTCGTATCGTCGTCGACGAAATATTGAAGTGTAATTTCGTAGCAATGTAAATATATAGATTGTTTTATAACGTGTAAACAGTTTGTAAACAGAAATATATGTGTTACAGTTGTAAGCCTTTTTATTTCAATTTTTCTTCTTGCTGTAATCACTAAGGCATGTATTAATGAAGCATCCATGTCTCTATCTATCTGCTCAGAATGAATATTGAAGTTATTGACTGGCGTTACATCGTTGTGACATTTGGTTTTAGAAGAAATTTCATCTCAGAATGAAACACCATCATGCGTTACGCGATGTAGAAATGCGTAGGCGGTTCACGTAAGACTATCGTAGGAAAATAAAACGCGCCCGCGCCGTGGGCACGCGAAGGCTCTCAGGATGTGATACTGGCCTCATTTTAGTTGGCAACAGGCGCGATTATAACAGTTAGAAAGACCAATATACAAAGCATTGTGCATGCGACAGTTATATGATCAACAGATAAAAACAGAACTCGATCAATATACCAGTGTTAACCGATCTGAGATTTCGAAAGTAGCAATTATCAAATTCCACAAGAAATGTCCCTCACGAGAACACGGTTTAATTTGTAATATGGCTAAAGGGCATATTGAGGTAGAAGGATTCGATCTTTTTCGTACGGTAGGACAGTTACAAATTGCCGAATAAACATGAAAGTTTGCTTCTTGGCCAAATGCACATAATTTAACCCTTTAAGACAGTTGAAGGAATGTTACAGCTGTTTGACACTTGGCGAATTGGAAGCAGAAAACCGGAAGTTGTAGCAACTATTTTGCTGGAATAGCGTTGTTGCATTAGATTGTTACAAGCTAATGTTTTCCACTACAAGAAAAAAACTGTCAGCATTTGCTGCGCCTTAGGAGTGAGCTCAAAGATTGACATATGATCAAAATATGTTTGCATTTCTTTCATACACGAGTTCCTTTTGAATACTTAAGATCAATATCTGCGATGATTATCTTAGTTCAAACAAGGTCACCGATAATGAACTCCCTTGTTAGTCACAATACAATATGCTTTTTAAGGTTGGTCATACAGCATCCATATTTTATGTTGACATATTTGTCGAACAAGATAGTTTTCACGAGCAAGACTTTAGTAATTATTGCAAGGATTAACTTAAATATTTCCCTGAAATTCAGATCTTTTCAAAAATCTTGACTTTTGTTTTTGAAAAAAGTCAAATTTTTCTTCCAGAGAGTTGCAGCGCGGTATTGTAGTACGAACGAAAGGGGTCTTTTAGTGTTCAAGAACTCCTGGGCAGTTACTGAACTAATACATGATTTCGTACATTTCTCAATCTTTTAAAAATGCGGGAAGTTTCAACACCAAGCTGTCTACTCTGAAAAATCAGCACAAATAGTCATTGTATACCAGTATGGCTTTTCAGTTTAAAGGTTGTCGCAAATCGTGTATCCTGAGGGCTTAACCATTTCGTGTTTTTAGCGGACGCTGGGTTTTGATAATCATTCGTGTGCACTACTGTGAAAATATACCCACGACCTGTTTTGTCTGAACTTCAGTGGAAGGTTGTAGTGCCAATTATTTGACATATATTGTTTGTCCGTTGTGAAGCGTTGATGGCAATTAAGCATTTTAAGTCCCTTTATAGCTAAAAGAAAACAACGTCATCTTTTTATCTCGAGAATCAAGTTGAGCAGATTGAGAGAAGAGCCACAATATTTAGCGCTAATTAACTGTAATTGCGGTTTGATGGAGAATGTAAAGCATCTACGCTCCAGCTATGTTAGGGCTACTAGACGGCACAAGGAAAGCTATCAGCAACTACAATCTAATGTTCAGTCCTTTGCATACTTCTTTTTTCCATGATCTATTAGACTCTGGAACTTCCTTCCCATGGACGTTGTGTCTTCTGACGCTCTAAACTCATTTAAACAGCCCGCCATGCCAGTCATATAAAGATCGGCGAAGGTGCCAAGTCATCTCCGCAGGCATTAAGTAAACCAATGGCAGTCCTCTCGATATTAGAGATAATCTAAATGAAAGTAACTATTCTATGTTCCAAGTTCTAAGCCACAGGGCAACTGAGACATCCTTTGTGGGACTTGAAGTGATGGATAGCTTTAGTTGTACTGATTTTGAATTATTTGGTTGGTTTAGCGGCTATCCAGAGAGCTGGTTTACCATAACTGTTCTCAAACGAAGAACCTCATATTCACTTAAGGTTTAATCATTTTGTTGTCGTGGTCTTACCAACTGAACTTCGCAAAATTAAGCATGTTTTCTGTTACATGTCAATTTGTATTGCGTTTTGTGAATGCACTAACTTATGTTTACGTTAGTTGCTCTGTTACCAAAGCAGGATGCGAACTGTTGGGTCTACAACTGAAATGACGAAAATGGGACAAAATGTCCGATCTGTTGCTCAAAAACTAATTAGTCCACATATTAAAGATAAGGTCTGAAATGGAAATTGAAGCTCACAGGCAACTATAATGTCGCTGAAATAAAGGCAAATCAGTAAATGATCATCAGTAGGATACCTAAAATGCGTGCATTTCAGTCTACAGTTGGTTTCGGCTCCATAAAATCAGGCGGAGCCACCTAACAAGTGAGCACAGTTACTGAACAAACGTTAGTATAGGCAAGAAAAAAAATAAAAAAATAAAGTATATCTCAAAGCATAAATGAAAATTGTAGGCCAGGCAAAATCCTTGACCACCAGTCCAATGAAGGCACTCTTTCAGTTTCTATTTCTTAAATATAATTTGCAGGTCACCAGTTGATCAGTTTGAATGTTATCAAGTGTTGTTAACCTCGAGTGATAGATTCGTTATCACATTTTTGTACTTCATGTATGCTCTCTTCTGACACCCCCATTATAGCATCTGAATTTGCATCCTCAAACCCTTGTATTTGATATCCCGACGCCCTCGGTTTCCCAGAATGCTGGGTTTCCTGAATGTCGTTTCTCATTACCGTCATGCGCAGTAGATACTAAAGCTTCATGGCCTCATTTTGTTGTAGTGCGTCGTTGCCACATGATGTAACGGATGTCCCGGATGCGCCTTGCTCAGTATATATTAGGGATGTACAGGTATGACGTCATAACATTTTGGTCAGTAGTCAGTAATGGCGAGAAGGCATGTTCTAATATGTCCCGCCTTTATCAGTATGTATTTTGAAGGCGTAAATCCTGTAAAATAGTAGTGTTTGGTCTTCAGTTGTTATTGTTAACGTTGGCGTATTTCAGCCATGTGGCTGCAACACTTTGAATAATATATACTGGAGATATTTAAAGATATATGTTATGTGTTCAAACTTACGGGAGCCAGTAAGTAATCGGGTTGCTGAGATCTGCACATATCAGATAGGCCATGGAAAAGAGAGTTGCAGTAGTCCATTATTGTTTTTTCTTCTTCTTCTTCTTCTTCTTCATTATTATTGATAGCAGTAGCAGTAGCAGTAGCAGTAGTAGTAGTAGTAGCAGCAGCAGCAGCAGCAGCAGCAGCAGTAGTAGTAGCGGTAGTAGTAGCAGCAGCAGCAGTAGTAGTAGTAGTAGTAGTAGTAGTAGTAGTAGTAGTAGTAGTAGTAGTAGTAGTAGTAGTAG
>JAOBYF010129443.1:0-11221 GCA_025403605.1 Parazoanthus darwini | reverse complement strand
CCATACTCCATGTATGCCCCCTAAAATCCATTAAAAAGCCAATAAGTTTCACAGATTTCGTAAACTTGGACTATTAAAGCCAATTTTATGGAACAAACGCACTTATGAACTTTTTTTCAGTCGTTCCGATTTACGGCAGCGCCAGCTGTTTACGGATACACCTACTCGCGCTTCTTCATCGTTAAACCTGCAAATGCAGACCTTTCTGGACCCGTGGAGGTGGGGGGGGGGTTCGTGCGCACCCCCCTGCCTACGGCCCTGCCAACAAAATAAAAACACTTTCATATTTTTGTCTGTGTGGAAACTAATACACCTGGTTGTATCATTAAGAGAGTATACAACTAAAGCCACAACGTTACACTTTAAACTTACAACCACTACTGTCTCACCTAAGAAGTAGACATCATTTCTCAGCACCCCACCCAATCCGTCCCTACAGCCGTTTCCCTGCCCGTACAATCTGTAGGTGTACCGCGCATCATTTCCCGTGAAGCACTGCCCTCCCAGCTGTATTCCAAAGGTGTCGTACCCACGGCGGGCGGTCAACACTGCACAATTGTTGACTCTCTCTGCTGGGGTCCCAGAATTGAAGTTGCTTCCGCTGTAGGGGAGGGCGCGGGACGGTTTGTCCAAAAAGCAACCGACGTGATGATAAAGTGGTGCTGGGGCAAAGAAACACACAAAAGAAAGTCAGTATTCACTGTCCAGTTATCAACATCATCATTATAACTTTATAAATGTGTCAATTCTTGTAGCTCGCCACAAGGGGATTGCTAGCTCTGGACACTACTGAAACAGTCTTACATGGTTATAAATTTATTGCTGCAAATTTGATGCTGATGTAATTAAATTGAATCATTTTGAAAGCAATGAATTTGTTCAACTGCTAGTCGCTTCAATACTTGAAATATGCTGATATATCAAATGAATGTTTCAACTGGATAAATCTAGCAGTTGAAAGCACTATTCAACAACTGCACGGCACATTTCCAAACTCATTTTCAAACACAATTGTAACCATGACAGTTCATTAAAATGACTCGGACGTATTTGGAAATCAGCTGAAAAACTTCGGTCACGTTCAATTAACTATCACACCTTAATATTCAGTTAAGCGAGTTTCAAATGGAGATTGATCACGTGACACATATTTATGAAATATTTTGAAAAAACCTTATTTTTGTGATGATATTAGTCAGATCAAACACTTCGCTTCTTGTGTTTAATACACTATGTGCTGTTAAGAACCGAGTGATATCTTAACGTGTTTGTCAAACCAGAAATGTTATCTGAGTGTTCAGTATATGGAACCAAGCAATTACTCGACATCAGTGTTCCGACACAATAATTGTTGAATTGACTTATACGTACATCACTGTAATACTGTTATCAAACACAAAGGATAGTGTAGACCATACTGTAGTACTATACCATACAGTCTTGGAGATATCACTAAGTGTGATACTGCAAAAGTGTAACAAATTATCAATTTTGTTTTACCTTCATTCCGCTTACTCCCTTGTGCAATATCGTTCTCCTCTGCGACATCGATGTCAATCAGATCCTGGTCAAATGATTGAATGTTTTCGTCGACAATAGTTGACAGCACCTGCGATAAAAAGCCAGAAGAAAAGAAGCAAACAAGCAATAGAAGTTGACGAGGCATTTTGCCTTCTGAACTAACGAAGTTCGTGTATCACGACAGCTTAATAAGTTCTGGTGCTGTCCGTGAAATACACACCACACCAACTGAAAATTAAGTATTTTTATAAAATCATCAACTTTTCCGCAATGCAATCATGTATAACTAATGAATAATACTTGAATGGGTTGTATCAAGCTATGGCCGCGCGATCTTTCCATTACCGAGGAAAACAGCCTAAGATACACTATACGTTTAACAACTACTATCGATAATTGAATCACAATTCTGCCTTCAATGTTTCAGATATGGCGCAGATATCTTAGTTTACAGTGTAAAGTACGATTGATTAATAGGTACAGAAGTGAATTTCTTGTTGGCCTTGCAAAAGGGAAAAATATAATTAGAAACCTAAAATAGCCCTCCAAACTCACTGAGCCTTAAATAATCTCTTTGTCAAGTTATTTAAATTCGTCAAAAAACTGTATTGAAACTGACGAATGCGAAGTCACATCACGCAACACTTCAAGACGTCTGCACTGCCTGAAAACTCGCTTATCCAGCCAACTGATCGTATTCTAAGGATATATACCAGATAGCTTTCCGTACAGCACTATAAAAACCATAACGGATAGGCCTTCTGTTTGCACTTGGAACGATTTTCTTGCACACATTTTGTGTCGTTCCAGACATGAGACGCAATGCTTTCGAAAGTGATTATGTATTGTATCGGAAGCCTTTTTGTTCCGCCAAAGTTGTTCCTGTTTACTGACTGTAGTCCTTTCCGGTAGTCGATAAAATCATAACGAGGCGGCACTGGGAACGAGATTGTAAACGAGGCTCAAACTGATACCTGTGCTTTGTTTGTGCTTTGAAGATCCAAATCTTACGAGTGATGACGTAACCAATCACGCCCAAACTTTTTTTTGCATACCAAAATCTGGCATGGTTATGATTAAAAAAAGTGGCTTAGGGGAGTTTTATGTTTCCCTAGCAACCAGCTTTGCCTTTCCTTCAGCAGTGAAAAGTACAGGTTCCTAAATAAGAGAGTTTTGAAGTTGCTTCCAGCACCTCTAACGGAGTTATTAGGGAGTTCACGAAGCTAGGACGGGAACGCCAACAAAGACGGCTGCTGGAATCTTAACTTCCTGTTTTTCCTTGTAGGGTACTCTCAAGTCAAATAAATAACTTACCGGTTGCTAAGGAGAGATACAATCTATTTAGTCGCTGCTTTTCATGCTAGAGGAATTTCTTCTACCTCATTCAGGAAACCCTCGAGTAAAGTCGGTGGCTGTTTGGTTGCTACGGTGGGTGAAAGTCTATTCATTCTTTGCTTTTTATGCTGGAGAGAGTTCTTGTGCCCTTTAAAGGCAAATTCAAGTCAAATGGATGTCCAATCGGTTCGATTTTATTTTATGGTTGAACTTAACAAATCATTTCTTTTTCTATGCGAAAGATAGAATGGTTAAATAAATAAACAAATAGTATGGTTAACGACCTGCAGACTTTTTATTCTTGATGCATTTACACTCTTTTTTCTGCGAAATAAATGCGTCAATGAGCCTTTATATTTTCTTATATTGTAAGTGATTACATTATCAATAACACCAAATGTTTTCGTTCACACCAAAAACCGATTTAGGCAAGTGGAATATCTCTAGCATAAAAAGAAATGGATAAATGCATGGAAACTTCGGCAACCGTTCTTTTCTTGAGAGCCCCGTTATATAATGGTTAAGGTCCAAGGGACAAATTATATTTATTGTCTAAAACACCTGCATTGCGCTCATGTTTTCCTAGTCGGAAAATTGGCAATTCGTTAATTGGCAAGGATCGCTTGCAGACTGGGTACAACAAGAAACACAGCAAGTTTTTAACTAAAACTTTTTCCCAAAACTAACGTAATTTTAGTCAATGTTATTTTCTTCTTTTTGGTTTCTTAGTTTTTAATGTTCAATTTGTTTTCCTCAGATTTTAGTAGCCTTTTAGCGGTTTTAGAGATCTCTTTTATAAGGTTGAGCACAAACAATTGTCATCTAAAAATTGCATAATCACCTGCTCTGTGTCAACAAAACCAGTAGTCTGTCCACAAAACCGGAGAAACATGCAATCCCACTCGCAGTTCCAAAGTTAAGTTGATTAGTTTATTCCAAAAATGTTCACTTCAAAGCGGAACAGAACAAGTTATCTGCTATGGATCAAACGTTTCACAGTAACAGATAAAGGAGCTTTGCTTTAAGTCTTCCGTTGATTACAAGGTAAGTTAAGAATTTCGAGCGGAAATTGCAAAAAACAATTAGTATATGTATAAATAATTTGAATTGCAAAGCTAGGATAAAACACTGTGAGCGAAGGAGCTAGTTTTCGACAGAGTAAACTGAAGCTAACCTTATCAGTTTCAATAGCTAAGCGGAAAGAACGGTTTAAACAAATGATAATACACTGAGATACTAAAATATAACTCTTTACCGATTCTGTCAATACAAAATACATCTAAGAACTGTCGGCGTACAAAAATCAAGCCCAGTATGAATCGAACTCGGTATAATTTCTAATTACTAATCGGATTGTCAAACGATGTATCTTTAAAGTCATCAGGTTGTTTGCAAATTTAAAATATTTCATGTAAATATTTCATTGACGAACCCCTTATTTTCTATCACTTTAACTCTAGATCTGCAGACGATTTGAACTAAGAAGTCAAAATCATTTTATATTTTAAGAAGATAAGTTGTTTAATGATCTTTGATGATCTTCAGAGTTCCTCAAATGATATTTTGCTACAAAACTAGCTGAAAAGTTATTAAAATAGTGTTAGTTTCGAATATATATTCCTATTTCAAAGTCCAGAACAAGGAGTGGCAATCGAGCTTGATCCAGACTCTAAATTATGACGAACACAAGTGCTGAGGTTCGTCCGTGAAAACAGATGTCGTTGGAACTCGGCATGTCTTTAGCTTACCCAGTATAGTAAGTTGCTTGCGGATATTCACTCCTTAACTACCGTCAAAATGGCCAGAATGCCTACTCGAAGAGCCAGTGTTCTTGGGAACGACTGGGACATGCTGTGTTTGTTTACTAAATGTAACGGTTGGTAACCGGTAGTTCGTGTTTCATGGCAAAAGAATACTGGCACGAAATGTAAAACAACTTAGTTCAGTTAGAGGATGATGACGTCACCAGCTACAAGCCACATGATAAGCGGGAAAACGTTGCATTTTGTTCGTTTTAGAGTTGCTTGTGGGCAAATTTGTGTTTTACATTATGACCGGTACGGCTAAAATAATTCAACAACTGTCCCCTCTTCAGTAAGTAGCAGTAATCAAACTATTTCGTGTTCAGTTTGGAATTAATTTGCACGAGAGTATTTTTCAAAGCCGTCAAAATTGCGTGAGCCCGGGGGCGAACGCAACTTGAGAGCTTTGAAAAATACTAGAGTGCAAATTAATTCCAAAATGTACGAGAAATAGTATGATTACTTGTTAATCACATACATGAAAAAATTAAATTAAGAGTGTTGTAACAGAGCAAAAAGAATAAAAACTTAGCGACCAGGCCATTGGCGTGCGTTGCCCCAGTGGCGGGAAAATGTTTGCTCGCGCGCGCCAGCGTCAACGTACGGTTCCAGGTTCCTTTCTTTGCCGTTTTTGCCAGAGTTTGAGCGAGGAGCGGAGATTTTGTTTATGTGTAGAGTCTTTCGTACTGTTTGAACAAAAAATTATCAAGTTCTCTGCAGAATTTGTTAAAGTCCGTCTACTGTAACTTCACTATCGGTTGGATTTTTGAAGTTGAAGTTTTTGTTTCATATGCTGCATGCTTACCATTTCGAGGTTTGTTTTCAACGGAATGTATTCGAATTTTTCCTCCACTGTTGTCATTGAATCTACCGTATTTTGATTGGTTTATTGACTTTCTATTGTTTCTCATCCAATCAGATTTGAAAATTGTAATTGCACAGAAATACACTTTTTTGCACAGAATTACAATGTAATTGCACTGCTCTTAGCCAATCATAATCAAGTAACTTTTCATGTATATGGTTATAGTGGAAACGATAAAGAAAACCCATGGGAAATACAACTCTGCTTACATATGTACCAAAAAGCATTGCTATGGCTGGTTTATGCACCTGAAAGGACGACTCTGTGTAAAAGACCTCAAAATTTTAGGAGAAAAATATAATGTGTCATTCAAGCTATAATCATATACATGAAAAACTTACTTGATGCCTATTGGTTAAGAGCAGTGCAATTTTTTTTGTAATTCTGTGCAAAAATGTGTAGTTCTATGCACTTACCAACTCTGATTTGATTGAATGAGAACATAACAGAGAGTCAATAACTGGAAGACTAGTGTTGGAAAAAATTGTTTCTCTGCGTTGGCGAGTGAGTTGCATATGGGTATATCAACAAAAGTTTATATGGTATGTTTTTCGCCGTTAGGTTAGTTAAAGCTGACGTTCCGAGCGTTAGCCCTTCGTCAGAGCAGACACCTCGAAACGTCAGCTTTACACCTAACCTTACGGCGAAAAACATACTATATCAACTTTTGTTGATCACAACCCATAGACAGTCAATAAGCCAATCAAAACACCGCAGATTCAATGACAACAGTGGAGGAAAATTGGCAACAAACCTCGGTATGATAAACAACACTAGCAAAATTCTCTACGCCAGAGATATTTGCCGTGGTGTATTCGCTAATATTTGCCCTGTAAAGGATATCACGTGATCGAATCTAACCAATAGTAACGCACGATTTGACAGTAAAAATTGTAGTTGAGTTATAAGTTAAAATATTTGACCAACGTTGAGATATTGGCTTGGTCAGGTGTTTAAAAGACACTAGTGTATGTATTGTCGTGGTAGACCGTACGCCCTGTCATAACAGAGCTAGTAATGTGGAACCCCGCCATACCGTCACCTCGTTATTACGTCCAACGGCCTCATTTTGAAATCCCAAACAGCATATTCCTTTGTATTTTATCCTGTTAATACAGCCGCTTATGCTAAAATTTACTGAATAGAAAATGAAAACATCTGTGATAAGCCAGTCCAAGGTCATCAATCTTAAAACGATAGGAAGATGAGTTTGTTATTGACTGTTTCCAATTTGTGACAGTTTATTATTAGTTGATATTTAGCAGTATTGAATGTACTGAGTGAGGTTTCAAGTACTGTTTACAATTGTATCCGCATTCCAGTCTTTTATCAGTGAGAACAATTGCTCAGGAACTGTTTTTGCGATATTTGTGACCCCGCTTCGTTTATACGGCCACCCCGATAATACGGCCCAATTTTTTGGCCTGTTGCATTGGTGACTGTATCAAAAAACAAGGTTCCAAGTGCTGTAGTCTTTTTTTGCCGTCATACTTTTCTTGTTTCATCTTAACACTAACAGACAGTTTCACACAACGTTTTGTTTTGTCAAAATTGCAACATCGTAAACTGAAAAACGTCCAAGTCAAATATTAGTTTTGTTACTTCAGAACCATGCACCAACTACACTGTTTCTTTTTACGAAAACCTCTTCGTAAGAACGTTGCAAAAATGCTTATAACTAAAGTGCAAAAATACTTATAACTATAGTGCAAATTTGCATTGGTGCATTGTGGAGTTAATAAACAAGAAACAAAATAAAGCAAAAAGAAAACAAAATTGAAGTAAGTCACTTAGAAACTGTCGGAAAAGGCTGCAATTCTTGCACATTTTATGAAACGTAACTTTAAAACAATCCTGCTTGTTGATCATTCTAGTTTTATTTTGCAAACGTTCAGAAATAAAGTCATCTATTTCAAGCTTTTCTAAGTTTTTTTTATAGTGCTATGTTGTTACATGTTTTTAAACATGTAAACTTAAAAGTTTTTCTGCAACAAGCTGTATTTATAAATCATAAATACGAGAAAGCGCGCAGTTGTGATTTGAAAGTAAAACGACATCTTTCAATTTTCAAAATTTCGTTTAATTCATTCAAGACAAAATTGTCAGAAAGCAGCATGATGACTGAATGTTTTGTTAAGTTTTAGTGCTTTCTAATCATCGCATTATGGGAGGGGTTGCGAAGTCATTTCATTAGCCTTTAATTACCTATTGTCGAAAGTCGATATTATCACTTGCTTTTTTCAAAAACCTGCCATGTCAGAGGAAAACAGCAATTCGCTTTTGTAACACTAGGTTAAAGTAAAACTGCTTTAAACTTGTTTGAAATGTTGAAAACGCCTTTTTGGAAATAGATACTATAATACGGCAGCTAAAAGCGATAGGTTAAATTCTGCGCAGTATTATAACAAAAAGATCTCGATCAAAGCTTCTTTGTATGCAGGGTTAATTGTCGACCAAGGCTCTTTAACAATATCAATTGAAAAGTCTAAAAAGTTAACAACAAATTGTCTTTAACGAACAAAAGGTTTAGGTGTAATGGTGATAAAACTACTGATACCAATTCTAAAATGCAAATTTAAAAAAGTCAAACGCTTTTTAACTTTACGTATGTGTTGCTTTCCAGAGTCGTTGTTACAATAGTCGAATAGAGATTGGATAGTGACCATTCGATCGGAGGAGTGAAATCTGTGAAATCCACGAGAAGCTACTGGAAGGGTCATTGTTGGTTGTGTCAATCTAGTTGCAGTCACGATGCGGATTAACCAGAGTGAAACAATTCACTTCGAATTCATTGTTGAGCATTCATAAAGTGCTGCCAAACGCAGCTTAATTTAAGGAGGCTGGAATATGGTTTATCAGGCCAAGAACAAAGTGCAGTTAGAATCGTGTGTTTTTGTAAAGTCGTTCGAAGGCATCAATCTGATGAAAACTAAGAAAGAAATGTCGTTAGCTTCAACTTCTTCATCGAGTAGTGAAAACAACTGTCCAGAGAATGGACCATCAAGTTCTGGCAATACTCTTTCGCAAGGAAAAGGCAATCTTAGGCTGCCACAGCTTTCAAAGCCACATTTTCTCAACAATACTGGAGAGACTAATTTGCAGGTTTTACTTACTGGAAATCGGTGCTTCGACGGCGGAATATCAAGACGGCCCGAGGAACTATGGGAAGTTTGTTCTTCTTCCAAATCGTCAGAAATGAAAAGCTGGGTAACTGATGAGTCACAAGCTTCTTCTGAAGAAGATGGTTTGAAATCGGCTTCTGCACTTGAAAAAGAGGATGATCGATGTGGCTTTGTTCCGTTCACTGCGTCTGTGCTCAAAGGGCAAAAAGCGGGTATGAATACAAAAACAGTGTCAGTTGTCAGAACTAAAAGAGAAAGCAACCTACCGGCATTTTCTCCTTCTAAACGGACATTTATTACGAGAGGAACTAAGTCGAAGTCAAAATCAAAACCGGACAAAATGCTACTGGAGCAACAAAAATTGAACGATAGTTCTGTGGCCGTTAATGTCGATAATAAAACACAAATGGAATCGTCAGAAAACCAGCTTTCAAGTTTTACAACTTCTTCAAACGCGAAACTTGATTCAAAAGTGGTATTTAAGCTTCCAAGAGTTGACTGTTATGAATTAACAGCGGAAAACATTATTTATAGCGACACGTGTACCGTTTTGAGTCCTAAGAAACGCCGCTACAAAACACGGCAAGGAAAACTTTATTCATACATCTCAAATGACTGGGATCCGAAAGGCGATGCTTTGAAAATGCGAGACTCCATTTATGCCAAAATTGCACAACAGTACGTGAATTTTGGCGAAGTGTCGTCCGTGGAAGGAATTCAAATGAACACCGCCAAAGATGCCGATGAGCAGACGCTCCAAGCTTTGAAAGCTGTGGAGGAATGCAACAACGGTCCGCCAGAAATCCGAGAAGTGACACCAATCAAGAAATTTGTCATTAGGCTTCCACCAATATCATAACAAACCTGAACTTAAAAAGATATCTAGATCCATGTTTTAAGCTAGAAACCGCGAAACAACCACGTGACTTGCACCGACCGTCACGTTTGGGTCGTCTTCCCACCTCAAGTGAGTTATTTATATCTCAATATTTCTCTGCCTTTAATTATCTTACGCATGGATGCTGAAGTTATACAAGAAAAGAATTCATCTGTTAACTGACATGAATTTTAAGTTCAATTAACAATATCATGCTTTTATCATCGTTTGAAATACGAAAGCTGCATCGTCACTATGGCGGCGGTGAGACAACATCACCGCCGTTTTTCTACTTTTGGAGCTTGCTATGCGATGCCCACGATACCAGAGCATCGCGAGTTGCAGTAGACATGTTTCCTGCAACGCTTTTTGTATAATATTTTGTTGCGTGGTAAGTTGCAGAGAGGGGTGTAAAACACGCAATTTTTCTGCAACTTGTTTCACAACAGTGTTGCGTTGTGTATTGCAATAAAAAATGGCTCGTGCAAGAGGGTCTTTATTTCCATCTAAAAACTATATCTTAACGGTAAGAAACCAAATCTCGTGATTGGCGGTAAACACAGAGAACGTTGACTTCGGAAGGTTTCCTTCTAATTGGAGGCTGGACACGGGAGACTGGCTTTAAAACACAATAAAGTTTTTGCATGCGACACCAAAATTTTGCAATTCAAAAACTCAGTAAATCCGTTGCATTTTATTTTTCGCTTTTCGCAGTTTTGACAGAAGTAATTAAATTCTCGCGATTTGAAAATAAACTAACGTATTTTAGGAAAATGAACTGTTTTGAGTTTAATATAACTCGTTAACCAATACGCCATATCAAAACAATATTCGAGAACGCGATATTTTTAATAAAATAATTCGTATAGTACCCTGTATTTTAAAAATATTGGCTAAAAACTCGTGTGACCCTGTCACTGCAGGGGGCTTTCTTTACAAAATAAAGACATCTGTTAAGCAAATACAAACAAAATTTTCCTTTAATAAATCAATCTCGAAGTTTCATTCTCTTCCTTCGCTTTCAATTCGATTCATTCGTTATTGTCGTTTCTATTTTCTATTGTCCTTTTTTATTTGCTACCTATTAGTCTGTTTTCCTTCCTGCTAAATTGTGTTACTAACAAGTGGCTTCTTTTTCTCAAAATAAACAACTGTGGTAGTGACCAACTCGAAAGCTTTTTAGCTACTTTGGCCACTATTATATCTTATCTTACTTTATACTTATCCTTTTGCTTTTACAGAATGTCTGTTATGAGTTATATTTATGTAAATAGTACAAAATAAAATGAATCTGACATCTGCGGCAAATTTTATTTATAACAGAAGATATAAAAAAAAGGTTTTTGATATGATAATTCACAACTAACGACAGGGCCCGAGGGAAACAGTAAAATAGAATCCGTTCGACCAAGAGTGAGCAAAACTCACTGTTTCCCAAGAGGACGGTCATCAAGTGATTCAAATTGTATTTCAATTTTTTTTCCTGGCGTTGGAATATAGATAGCGCATAAGTCAACAGAAACAACGGAAATGTATCTATTTTTCATAGGATTTCCTGATTCATTGTTAGTTTCTTTATTGACGGCTCCTTTTACGTGGCCTACAACTGAACTCGACATGACCTTTAATCTTTATTAAGTTTCAAATAGCAAAGCTAATCCCGAAACTGCTCAGATGTTGGCGTAATTAGCGGTTTTTG
>JAOBYF010129332.1:0-11222 GCA_025403605.1 Parazoanthus darwini | reverse complement strand
GATTTTCAACCACAGATATATAGTTTAGTTTTAACATAGCAAACGCACATCTCTCTATAGTTTTCACCGCACGTGTTGGTCCAGCAATTAAAGAATCCAGTTACAAGCATCACGGTGGTTTAACTTCTCGAACTCCAACATACTACACCCCGTCTCAGCCGTGTTGGGAACGCGACAAACAGTGTTAAAATTTATACAAGGAAAATGTTGGTAGGAGCGTTAATTTTTTTCAAATATGCACATTTTTTTCAGTCTGCAACCGTGTGGATCTTCATTACGGATTGAAATGTTGGGCATGTTTTAAATTTTAACATTCAAACCTACACTTTTACAAGTCATTAGTATTGTTTTAAACATTTTCTTAATATGTTATTATGGCAATTGATCGACCCAGCAGCAACAGTTAGATAACGACTTACACGAGTAATGTTTTATGTAGCTGTCGTTATTGTAAGTTGTTTAGTACTTGAGTTTTTCAGAATCACCTGACCTTAGATTTCATTTTGTTGGTCCATAATATTCTCACCAAGGCTTACTGTGGAAGACGAGCCACCGCTGATTGAACCTGCGTGTCAAAGGTAAGGCTCGTGACCGTTTTTTGCAGTTGTTTTTTAATCAGTAAATTGTCTAGTATTCGGTTTGGTCAGAACTACCTAACCTTGGATTATTTTTTCTTTTGTTTTGCCTTTGACATATTCTTTAGAATACCGGAGTTTCGAGTCGCGACGGAAGTACTTCAAGGGTAGGGCACGTGACAATCTTTTACTTGCACCATTTTGGAAAATCATGTGGGGGGAGGGGGCTTTCCGACTGACCCCCTTGAATGATTTGTTAGTAAAAATAGCTCGGTCGTCCCAGGATTAAGCATGGAACAGTTTTAAAGAAAAATATATTATGTTCTGGATTTTCTTCGAAATATAAAGTGATTTGATGGATTAGCGCTTTTTGAGAATTCCAATGTCGCAAAATATAGCTGTCTCGACTTAAATGTTCTTTCTCATTGGACAAGGCTGTGTCCACTGGATTTATATTATTTAGACACACTTTTAACGTTTTATTCTTTAATACTGAGCAGGCCACCCAAATAGCAACACTAACTAAAAGATATTACTTTACACGTATAATTCTATTTTATGTAGTTTCCGTTGTTTTAATATTCTAGTGTTCAGGTCCCCAAAATCACTTAACCTTGGGGTTTTCTTCCATTTAATTCGTCCAGAAGAGTATAACCCATGGAGATAAAATTTACGGAAGTCCCCAAGAAGTAGGTCACGTGACCAATTTGTCATCCAGGGGTTGAGATGGTGAATACGTTTAGATTTTGTTTCACAAAGAACAAGACCTAAGAGCATAACAGTTTTAAAAACAGCTTCATGTTTCAATCCGAAACTGTATTTATTACGGTAAATTTTTTTTGCCCTTTTTCAGTCCTGGCCAAACGTAGATGCAAATTAGTGCAAGTTCAACGATGGTCGGAAAGGGGGGATCCAGTGCACAGTTCACGAAAATTAAAAATCAAAATTCACAGTTCACGGGAATTAAAATAAGCATTTCACGATTTATGACTAATATGGCTAATATTTAGTGAATAAACTACTTCCGTGGTATGTTGTATTGAGTTGTACAGGCCCGAGGCTGAGAAATTGTCCGAAAAGTGAACATTAGGTCCCATTTGGTTGGAGCGCAGCTGCTCAAAAAGATGGGTTTGCTCTTAAGAGAAAGAAATAATATTTTTACAGACTAATGCTTCTCAACAGAAAGCAGACAGTAGATTTCAAGTACTGTAAGCGGAAACACGTAAACTGGCTTTACTATCATTAATACAAGTTTATTTGAGCTTGTTTTGCGATCACTAATAAACGGGCGCAGTGAAGTCTAAGGTCGAGAAGCTTGAGATAACATTGGACCAAAGTTTACCAAAAATGTTATGTGAGATACCCGAACAAGACCCTTTTCGCAAGCCAGCATTTAGCAGTCGGTGGTTTCCAAGCGATCGATTCCGCGATCATATGCTGTATTACCAGCAAACAGGTTCAATTCCACGTCTGAGATTTCATCTCCCGAGCTTGTATGTGATCAACAACAAACGACTGCCAAAGCGGTTTTGGATAACATTGGCCCAGAGGCTGGTGCACTTGTTGTTGCAACAAAAGAAAATCCCTAACAAGATGAAAATATAAACTTTTTCGCAACAGCATGCCAGCAGTTGATCGAGTTTCGCGATTATATTCTAAACAAACAGATGTGCCAATCAGTTCCAGTTAGTTCGAAGAAGTCAGTTCACGTTTGCGAGCTTCAGCACGTGCTCTATGTGCGAACAGACATGCAATGTCCTTCAACATCGACAAGAAACTCCGGGAAGAAACTATGCCGCGCCAGTGCTTGAAGTTGGATTTCTAAGCTGGTGTCAGCGCCATTTTAGTTTGGATTGGTTACGAAATCGTATTGGCTAGCTGCGATGCTTTAATATTAAAATTAAAATTCGATGGATAATTTGTGTCAAGGCTGGGGAAATGTTCAGTTTTGATTGATTTCGAAGATTTTTTTTGTTGAGGATCAGCCGGTTGATAGCAATGTGTCTACGATACCTGTGCGAATGCACGTAACAGGCAAAAAAAAACCCCCAAGAAATTCCCTGTTACGTATTTTGAAAAGTTGCCTGAAATAATTACTCACATGTAGGCTAAAATGTTTTTGCAGCAACCACTTCAGATGAGTGCATCTGGGGGCTTTATTTTTTTTCTCTGTTATATCTTCGATTATCCTAAATTTTGATGAAGAACATCTACCGAGCAGAAGAAAGACTCTTGGATATTCAGATTTGATCTAAAATTGTCTTCTGAGCACTTTAACTTCGAGTTTTCAAAAGCTACCTGCTTTTGGCATCAAATTACTTGTATCTTTAATTGTTGGACATTATGTCCGAATCATTTTTTATTCATTCTGTATTGTTAAGTCAATAAAAACGGGGCTCAGTAAAGTTAAAAGAAATAGTTACGAGCCCGAGCCTCGGCTTGTTCTTAAATTGTTTTTAAATCGTTCTTAGAAAGTTGTTTTTATAAAAAAGCGTGTATTAACACTTTTTCGTTGCCATGGAAACAATCAAAACTGTCACGAAAAACCAAATATCTTAAACGCAGTTATCCAATTTTTCCTTCCCAAATTTGGGCTGCATAGCTGTAACGTTTTTTCAAAAATATCCCTATGAATGCTTACTACTTAGATAACTTTGAAAAACGTGTTCAACCGCTCTCGTATGCTAATCGAGTCAATTATATACAAGTATAATCAGTTTCCCTGTTTCAATATATGTATTTAACGAAGTTTCTGAAATACTGAACATTTTTTAAATAATGTGTTAGTTTTTGTGCTTTCCCTACATTTAAGGCTTTCCCTTTTTCCATTTCTTTCCAAGCTTATGTCGAACGACGTCGCCATAACAAAACATTTTCATGTACTCATTCACAGATGTACAGATAATCTACTCAAGATGAGATGCTTGAGTGTAATTTGGTCGCCCAAACAACTATTTCTATCAGTATTAAGGCAAAAATTAAAACCTGGTTGAGTTTGTTCAATAGGCACGAATACCCGAGGATGAGGAGAACTATTTTTTCGGATACAGTACAAACTCATGAAGTAGTTAGTTTCTTTATTGCAAACTAACTAGATAAATGTACGTGTTTCAGCTAATGTTCGTTGAATGTAAAATTGATTGCAATTACATTGTATAAAAAATGGAAATTGTTTATATCTTTAGATAAAAACGGTGTCAGGTCTGACAGAGCAAAAGTGTTTGGTACACACACTAAATTCCGCTTTCAGCTAGTTTCTTACATCCGAGCACGAAAACTAACTGATATATGTATAACAGAATATAAAGAACGTTTGAAGCTGAAACCAGCAAAATATTTAAGAAAATTTAGCCTCGGCCCCAAAATAAAGATTCTTTTATAAAAAAGAGTGTATATTGAGGCCTAGCAGTACTAGCAAGTCACGTGTCCAAAATATATATATTGACTAGTGCCTCGCTTTCTCACAGGTCTGCTATATAAAATGTCCGGCAAATTAGGACGTTACTAAAACCAGGAACACGGAACGGGAGACGGTCAATGTTTACAATATATGCAGCGATGCTTGACGATCTTAATTGTTCAAATCCCCCAGCCTTCGAAGAACTTGTAGATTTCCACAC
The DNA here is from genome assembly GCA_025403605.1 of Parazoanthus darwini. Taxonomy (NCBI): domain Eukaryota; kingdom Metazoa; phylum Cnidaria; class Anthozoa; order Zoantharia; family Parazoanthidae; genus Parazoanthus; species Parazoanthus darwini. The sequence continues at coordinate 7,027 of JAOBYF010129332.1, read as the reverse complement.
CTCCAAACTCATATTGACCGCCCCCGACTCATACTGACCGTTCCCCGTTCCAGGTTTTAGTAACGTCCGGCAAATTATTATTAAATGCGCTCTGTTATGTGTTTAAATGTTTGTTTTATTATACGAAATTAAAGGGGTAACTACACTTGGTTTGTACACGGTTTGTTCCTTGGTATACAGTAAAACACGATTTTGTGGTATATAAGGAATATTTTTCTTTATGGTATTTCTAGAAATAAATTCAAAACAAAAACTTGATCGCGATTGCATTTCAGTTGTCCATTCACATTTATTCTAACGACATAACGCGATGCTTTGTTTCAGACACTAAAATGTAGGTTCACAAAGGCAATGTGATTGTTTTGTTTTAAAAGTAATATAAAGCAAACTTCCGGTTAAGTTTTAGTTTACAATAAAAGTCCGTAAATTAATTGATGAGTTCACAGGTTAAGCAACTTCGAAGATGTTCTAGAACTGACTGGAGATAAACAGATAAACTTGTAAGTTTAAATTATAAATTTATTCAACTACGGTTTTTTAAGTATATAAGTATATTTTGCATAACAAAATGATAAGCTCATAATGAATACTGCATAAGTCTTGACAGCTCAAACACGAAGTATATATCATTATATTGGAAAAATTACGTCTCAGATTTCATTGATCGATACAGTGTAATTAAAAAACGCAAAATACAAAAATACTTATTTTTAAGTGGCTTCTTAACAAGATCGATCGTGAAATCGAAAGCTCGATTACGAAAACCAATTATGAGAAGGATGATTACTTTTGGTGTGGTTACGTGGCATTTTGAAAATTCGCAAAGAGGTATAAACCTTTTCTCGGTAGATCTGACAAAATTGTTTCAAATAAAAGTCAATTTATAACTAGTTTGACAATATATCTTGTGAGCATTGAATTATTATTTTCTTAACTACCAATTCGCATCAATTCTTCGGTTAATGAGAAAGTAAATTACCGTGTTTCAGTTGTTTATACACGTGTTTCGCTAGCACAAATTTTGAAAGAAAGTTTTCTCAAAACCTTACAAGCAGAGACTGGAATTATTCTAAAATGGCTAAACTGGTCAAAGGTACGGTCGGTCTTATTCAGAAGTTCCATTTCAAGGCTTTTCTACATCATTTTAAGTGTGAGATATATGCTGCTTTCTAATAGTTTTCAAAGTGTGACAGGGCACACGCTGAAGGCTAAAACAAAACCAAGCGTCCCGTCAAAAAACTGAACTCTCATGAAATTCGGCATGTTATTCTCAACAGCAACAAAAAATATGGCAAATTTACAGGCTTATAAAGTAGCAATCGTGTTAGTTTTAAGAAAAGAAAATGATTTCCCTATTAGGATGAGCCCGAGGAAGCCAGATGTGTTGACAAATTATAACGTCTACAGTATAGATCGTTAGACAGCCGTCAAAGCACAATAATCGTCAGCCTTGTAACCAAACATACACAAACACACCTTATAAAGTCTTATTGATCAAGCTGCCTCACAGCGTAAGAGAATCATACCTGACCAGTGGTATCTCCGGCGACCTTGCCACGAACGAACCAATTCTCTAATTTAGACAACACTCAGAAAATCGCTATATTTCGGACTGTCATTAAATTCAAATTAACTGTGACGGAAAACAATGAATATAAGACAAAAGTATTTTTAATTTTCAGGGCTTAAACCCTTGGGAAAGCTATTCATGATTTCTCATGGTAAAATAACTTTCTCTAAACCTGTTTCCCTCAGTCTCGATTTCTGACTACCGGATTCCGTCTCCGGCCTTCGCGAAGGTTGAATGAATGTTTCGGAATATATTTGCCACGCGGGCTTCTGACCCGTCAGAATGACAGTCCGAATTTCTTACCTTTCTGAACAAATGAAAAACTGAAGGAGCGAGATACATATCCAAAGGTGTATCATGCTTTACTTTAGTAAAGTGGGTTTGTCAGTATAAAGCCTTTGAACTTGTCGTTCGGCAAAAGTTATCTATCCATCCGTCCGTCCGTTCGTCCGTCAATCCATCAATCCATTCATCCATCTATCTAGCTAGTTAGCTATTTAATATATCTATATATTTCCATGGCAACGCACCGCACCGTGCAATTTTTTCCCAAGGTTGCTCAACATTTGGCTATTAGAGATTGATCAGCTTTTGCGTTATTTTAGTCAAGGTCACGGTTAAAGTAGATCGGAACCGTTTAATGGAGAAGTCAGTCAACCTTAATTTTGTACACAAATAAATAAAATAAATATGTATATTTATAACTCAATATACAAATAAATGAATAATTAAATGAAAAAGAAAATATATGTCAGTCGCAATAGCGTGAAATTCATATCAAGAAAACGCCCTTCTCATACATGCACTGATTTCAAATTAAATCTGAACGAGCATTTTTTTACTCAAAAATCGAACAAAATTGAGCTTAATGGATCATGGTAGACGTTGACTGCTTTTATATCTCATGTGGCATTTGTGAGTGTTCTTGGGTGACTTTAGAGTCTAGAAGAAAATATTTTTTTCAGACACTCCTAATATATTAATAACAATAACAATAACAATAGCAACAATAAATTACTATTTATTTAGGGTAAACTAACATTTAAGTATGATCAAATGTGCCTTCATAACACTGATATTCAGAAACTTTACAGCCACCTATGGCAGTATTTTGGTGGGAGAGTAATAATAATAATAATAATAATAATAATAATAATAATAATAATAATAATAATAATACTATACAGAGCTTTGCAGTATTTAGCCTGACCGCGTTACATTACTATTTACAAAAATTACAAGAATGACAGAGAAAGTGTAAAAGTAACGACATTTTATCAAATGAAATAAAACTCAATCAAAAGCGATTCTAAATAAAAAGAACTTTAAATTTTGTCATGTCAGTAGAGGTGGAGGAAGCTATAAAACGCGGTAATGAGTTCAATAGGACAGGAGCAGCAACGACATGCGATTGGCGACATGCGATTGGCGTTTGAATTTGGTACCTGAAGTACATTAGAGGCTCGTTATTTATGTGCTTTATATGTAAAGAGAAGTAATATAAATTTTTAAAATAATAAGGTGGCGCCAAAACCTCTTGGGAGAATTTTTTTAAAACTTCATCAAATGTCCTCTTTGATAAGCAAACAAATTTTTTGGGAAAAAAAATGAAGTTCACCGACTAGTTTTTGTATAAAACGCAATCAAATGCTAAAAAAAAGGTGTTTTGAGGCCTCGAAAAGTTGCCATGGTAACACGAGTTTCCGTTGGAAAGCAAGAAATGGTACGGTTAAAGTTTATATTAGCACCAGCTATCAACAGTTAGGAGTATTCCACCTCTACAAATGAGTAGGCATTTCATAAAGTTCAGTGGTATTGAAAACTGTAAAACTTTTTCGAGCCACCTTAAAGATTTTGTGTTCAAAACACTAAAACGTATAGGTGCGATGTAGACTAGACTGCGGTATCCAGGAGCCAAGCGAAGGTGAAGAGGTGGAATAACATAAGGCCGATATGTTGCCCATATTCCAGTCTCTATTAGAATACCGTGAGTCAGAAGGTTGAATAACAAGACAGTTAAAAGGGTTTCTTGTAGAAACAAAATCATTCCTTGGCTTAGATCCTTGGCTTAGATCCTATCCGGCAGATAGATGACTTTGATACAGAAATAGGAGTAGGACAGTAACTGTGTTTCTTGCTACAGATTCCAGCAGGCTAGCGCGTAGATTATCACAGCAGAGCATGAACTTGGGTTTCTGATCAGGACGGCAACTAAGGAAAGCGGCCAAATACGTAACTCTAGTTCTTGCTTGTAACCCGTCTACTATCACCCGACGGGCCAGGTAGGGAATGAATGTTGCCACAGGCCAAAAGCAAGATAGAATTAAAAGCCTCGTTACTGTCTTGATGCGGTAGATGTAAAATGGTGCATCCATGTTTCGACCAGGTTGAAACCGTGAGTCGTAACCTTCCAGGATTGGCCGCTCTTGAAGGGCAAACAGAAACCCGAACACTAGCAGCAATTCTTCTATAGAACTTTTACTATTGTAGAGTTTTTCCAAACGGTCTAAATTGATTCATATACTTTCACCATTGCCTGATGCCGTGTATGCTGCAATCAACATTTATTTTATCGGGAATATAAGCGGAATAATTTGAACGTGACTATTCGTTATTCATTTACTTTTTACGGTCATTATTCATTAATAACCTTCCATTTCTTATAAAGATATTCATTATACCTTGATCGGTCAAAAAAATATTTGCAAAACAAATTTTAGAAGTGTGCATTATTCAACGATCTCGAAATGATTCATTTTTAGTTCTGTACTTTTCATTATCAATAGTGTTAACCATTGCACTACCCAGACGGCTCTTCTAGAGTGGCTGCTCCGGTCTATTCGGGAAACCAACGTCCCCGCCTAAGGATGATGTGGTAAAAGAACGTCACTTGAATATCCAAACCTAAGGCAAGGAGGCCAGAAATCAAACCCGAGACCTTAAAGTCAGCAGTCGAAATTTTAACTAATTACATAAACCAGGGAGGTGCACACGCACCAGTAGATTAGAAAACCCTTTGAACCCAGATCACTTACAGCCAGTCTAGCTATATTGTCGGGTCTTTCAGAACTCGCAATCAGTGCTGATCAGCTGAAAATTCAAGTTCTATGGGCCGCAGTAAGGACGCGATCAGAGCGGGTAGTTAGTCCAGTTGTTTTTTGCATGTGACTCTGATAAAAGAGCCGAAAAACGTCGCACGAGCACGTGAGCCCGCGATCGGGGCTTGGGAATGACAGCTGCAACATATGGGAAATTGCGGCAATTTTAAAACTTTCCGTGAGCACAATGGTTTTCTGCAAAAAATAACAGTTTCCCTGCTAGGAATAAGAGTTTTCCTGGAAACTGTTGGTTCATACTTCCACATATACTCCAAGAACAACTGAGAAGCAGCATACCTCCTGTGCACTACTGGTTAAGGGCTGTGCACAAAGTCAAGTATTGCTTTAAAGTTGAGCATTTGTAAAGTCGTAGTCTGTTTCGCAACTTTTTTACTCCTCTGGCAATGGGTTTTAAAGATAAACAAAATCCGGAAAGGAATGTGGACAAAATGGGGCGGGTTGAGAGAAGAAATAGTTCGTAGTGCAGGTGGTGGTTCTGAGGCTTTGGCCCGCTCTCGGCACTAGTTTGTCCGAGCGCACATGTTATTCAGCTCTGTTGACTCCGACTAAATTTGTACTTCTTCAAGACTTTGGAAAATATGTTGTTTTGCCAGAAAGATAGTTCATGAAACCTGAAACACCATACCTCTATGACATACCTCTACTTTATGTTTCAAAACAACAAATGAATTGGCAGCACATTTAAATTTAATAACCGGGGATAATATACACTACATTTCAACCGAACCATAGCATTGCTGAAACAAAACTCGCGGCTTCTAGAATTTAGTGTCAGGTTTCAATGTCACCTTTGAATTTAAACAAGCCGACTGATTTAGCAAATGCGTACGCTCGGTCATGCGTACATTTCCTGCATTTTAGAGGTGTTAAATAAAACCCAAAATCATAGCGTTGCCACAGTTGAAACACCAAGTAGTTCAGTTTTATAACCAAGTGAAACTGCAAGTTACAAAGATCACTTCTATTTCATAGTTCATTTCCCACTTGTGTGTTCTGTGTTGTTCGGGCCATTTTCTATCCGACGATAAATCGCTAAATCGCTTCAACACTGAACACGCAAGTACAAGATAAACAAGAGATAAGTCATCATTCATATCATTACTCCATCAATTTGAGAAATCGAGTAAATTCCCATATACGAAGTCTTTTATAAGCAACTTTCTCAATCATGCGCAGAGCAACTTTAGCGCTTCAGTTGGCGGGCCACACGTATTAGAAACATGGCATATGTTGTTAAGAAAGAAACAAGATCGATTGTTTTCGAAAGAAGGCAAAAGATAAAACCTTAAATATGTCACAAACTGATGTAAACAGTCGTTGTGACCGCAAACAAAACCATTACTTTGTTCTGCGCATGATTGAGAAAGTGGCTTATTGCGGTTTCGTCGCTGACGTAAGAACTCTTTTGATATAAACCTTGAAATAACACCTACAGTGTATGTTCCCTGACTGAAGGAACCACTTTCCGCTTTCTTGGTAAACAAAGACAGATTTGTGCTTCAGCGTCGGAATACTTTGTTTAGAAAGCAGAAAAACAGTGCATAATAATCGCATGAAGTTCACTTTCGACTGAGTATTTTGGATCTACATATTTGGTAAACGGCTTCGAATATCAAATTTACTTTTCTGTCTACTCAGTGTGTCGAATGCAGCTGGAACTTGAATGTGATATTTGATTTAACGTCCACAAAGATGTTTGAATGACTTTTCGTTTGAATACAGCTATTAGGCCAAGTAAAATATATATATATATATATATATTAATTTCCCGTCCAGAACCTCCAAAAACATACGGCGGAAGATTCTTGTTATTTGCTGTTTTATCAATTTTTGTTATTTTCCAAAATATAGGTTTGCGTCCCCTTTGCTTCCAATAAAACAGTAGAATATGGCCTCCATTTCATCCCATCATCATCAAGTGTTTATATAAATATACCAGTAAGCCTTTCATATTGATCCTTAATTATTCCGAAGAATTTTGAACATTCAACTTCCAATACTAGTGTCCTTTGTTTTTTGGAAGACTTAAAATAATTATATCAGTATATAGCTATTTCAGATCTCCATTTAGCGCAGCACAGATTCAGTTCTGTACCAGGAAAAAAGTCTTGCAAGCAACAAGTTCTAGTCACTATTTAAATAATTCAAAATAATGTTGCACTGTGCAAAATTTGATCAAAACGATCTCTCAGTATTTATATATGTGTTTCTCAGTCACTATATATTTTGGCTTGAAGGCTCTTGTGATCTTCTGCTTCGCCACCTTTCCTTGCTCACAGCATACGTCGGTGTTCCGCACCCATAATGGAGTATCTGTTACATTTTTAAATTATATCTA
>JAOBYF010129221.1:0-11222 GCA_025403605.1 Parazoanthus darwini | reverse complement strand
CCCCCCCCCCCCCCCCCCCCCCCCCCCCCCCCCCCCCCCCCCCCCCCCCCCCAAACTGCATGCACCGTGTGAACCAACCAGGTCAGGATTAGAGTTGTCGAACGCAATTATACCCGGAAATGTACCACTAAGGTCCCAGATATAGTTTCATAAGATTTTATGCGTTGCATGCTTGCCAGAAAAACACTCTTGTCTGTTTATATTTTATTATTATATGGCTGGTTAAATTGGACAGTTCCATACAAACCTATAACATTTGTTTTGTTTGGGTTCTGCTTCCCGGTTCGTTTTTAATTAAATGGCGGTTTTTACAAACCAAACGACCAACCAAACTATCATTAAAGTAAACTAAACTCTCGACCGAGGTTTGCAATTAACTGAAAACTTAGATAAAATAAACGAGTAGTAAAAGCTCTTTGCTTCCTTTACTCTAGGCTTTAAAAAAAACGAAATACTTGCGAACTTCCGAAAATTCTCCATTTGCATGCAGCAACATGATATCCGTAGACAAAAGTGGTTATTTTCCTACTCCATATGCATCATTGGTGAATCAAGAGAGCGAATAACAATACTCAACAGTAAAAAAAATAGATTAACATCTGACAAACGTGTAAAGCTGAGCTAAGTTGACACAAACAATTCGTTTGTTAGCTGGAATGCGTTGAAACATTACTGAACAAACAAAGTCTTCTCTACTTTACTGTCACAAGTTACCAGATATCTAAAACAAGGAGGGAACATAAACTTTATTAAAAAAAAAACTTTGTTTAGTCTAAAAACGATTTAATTAAATGAAACCAAATCACGTTTTACCATGCAGTACAGCTTTGGCATTGAAAAAGAACGATCGACACAAACTACGGCTTAATCGAACAATTATTGTTAACCATTAAAATATCTTGTTTGACAACTAGTTTGAGAATGACTCATAAACTATATACAAGAGAACTTGACGTGTAATCAAATGTAGTAATTGGCAAATATTCTAACCTTGTTTCTGAGTGACAACTGATTTGTCGTTTCGTTCAATCTTGTTCATTCTGCTCAGTAGTTATTTTCTTTTCCTTCCATTCCAAATACATGTTCAAGTCCTCTTTCCAGTTTGTATACCAAACGGTCCGAACACCTCCATCAAAGGAGTCAGACAACTGCTTACTTCATTGAATATACCACGAGACAAAATAACAGTTTACACTTGAAATTTCAAATTTGTTGATCAACTGATCTACAACCGGCAAAGGCGACGCTCCGCGCGCGACGTGCGACGTGCTACAGCAAAAAGCGCGGGAATTTTCGCGCGCTTTTTGAAGTAAACCAACCAGCAGTAATAGATACATTTTCAAGTTAATCGTGTTAGCCTTCTAGAAAACTATCTGTTTCAACGTATTTTTAAATTAACTAACAACCCAAAATTGTTCGAATTTACTGCTGTTACGTTAAAGTAAAATGTATCAATCTTATCGAACCGACTATTGTCATTATCTTTAAATTATTGTAATTTGTAAAAATTGTCAGTTTAAAGTTGTACACGTCTTACTCGCACTCGGGCAATTCACACCTTTAAATTAATAAAAGAAAGGGAAAAGCCATATAATAAACATTTTATTAGCCTCGTTTGCTCGGTCCTTTGGGTAAGTTATGGATTCTCGGTTTTTAATTTCCTATTTTCTTGGCACGAGCACGGGCCATAAAATGAAGGGGAAAAAATTCGGTCAATTACTTCCCGTACGGGCCTCGCACTCGGCTAACAAAAGGTATATTAGTACAAATAATCCGTTTTAATAATAGTTTAGTTTAATATGCAGTCTACAGTTAAGTTGAATTTAGAGTTAGATTTATTGGAGTGGTTGGTCGTATCGTTTTACTCACCATGTCCCTGAAACTTTGCTTTAATGTTCACTTGTCTAATTCTAAAAAAAACACAGAACAGAACGTCATAAGTTTTACTCAGTTTAAGGAAAAATAATATAACAAATGAAAATGGCATTTGAAAATCAAACATTAAAATACCCTGAGCGTTCTATTTTAAAAAATAATTTACAAGTCTACTGCGCGCGGAGTTTAACAATAAATGACAACTAAAAAGGCGCGAGCATGCAAAGTAAAACTTTTGATAAAATTTTGTGGCGTCTCCTAGCAACGAAAAATAAGCAAAAGGCTCAATTTTCCTCGGATACCATAAAGGCTTTTTTATGGGTTTTACGCGGTCTGGCTGGTGGCTTTAAAGTTAAAGGGATTTATTTATCGAAGTTTTAAGATTCCAAATTTCTTTGTTAGTTAAACTCGCGTCTTCTACAGTTAATTAATTCTTCAAAATGTTTTCATTTTTTTAGTTTACTGTAGTGGTTTGGCCGTTTTCAAAATCGGCTCAGTTTAATATTCCTGAGAAAATGCTTGCGTATTGCCTTACTGAACGTGATTAAGCCTTTCTATTTTACAGAACGGTTTTAAATATCGTGTGTCCGCACGATAAATTTTGTTTAAGCAGTTCTCGTTTTCTTCTTGTTTTGAACTGTCGGTAAACATTTGGCTGTCGCAACATCAAGTATGTACATTCTCTCTAAACTCTTACCTCAATTAAAGATAATTATTAATCGCCACACCAGGTTTAGCACTTGAAACTTTCTTCAATTTCTTGCTTTAAGCAAATACGTGATTTTGCGACAAACGCGGCAAAACTCTGAATAAATCCCGCGCAGGTGAAATGTTTTGACGAAATAACTGCGGCATGGGGTTTGCTACGATTGGTGGATTGGTTGACGCAACTGGCTGCACCAAATAAGGAAAAATGATGTAACTCAAAAGTCGCGGCACACATGAAGTATGCTGTGATTGGTTGATTGGTTGACGCATTAGCTGCACCTAATAAGGAAATCAGGAGCCGTCCCAAATCTAAAATCGAAACAAATGTTTCAATAGTTCACTTAAACGAATAATAAAAAAGTCAGCTTAACCGAAAAATCGATTTGAAGTGCACGATTTATTAATTAACGACATGAATTTACAGGGGCCATTATCCATTGAATATTATAAAATTTCGAATGTCCGGATTATAAATTGTTTTTAAAAGTATTCGTAGTTGCACAAATGACCTGACCGCAGGTCACCGATTCATTACGACTTGAACGTCAAAAAAGATCGAAAATTACTACCGCTCAGTTCTTTTTCTTGTTTCTTTAACTATCCGTCAACTGGACAAACATAAAAAATATTTGGTAAAACACTGATCTCATTATACACATATATTTAACCGTTACTTTTGTCGACTTTATTGCGTTTTATCACATCATCATTTGATGAACTTTGAAACCGCGCGCTTGCTAGTCTTAAGGCCTGTCTAAACTAGGATACATGTAGCGCGTTACACTGTAGACGAAATGTCGCCAGCATGTGTCCTAGGGTGGCTAAACATGCAAGCTACAATCGAGCGACATGGGATACAAGAAATGTTTTTGATGTTTCCCAGAAACATTTTTTGTGTCTCGGCTACAAATTTTGTCACGCGCTACAATGTTTCCGAGGTGGCTAAACTGAGAAACATTCAGGATACATGTAGCAAGCGACAATGTAGCGCGCTACATGTATCCTAGTTTAGCCAGGCCTTTAGCTGAATGTGCGTTGTTTGTCTGTTCCAAAAGCGGATAACCTCTCATGGAGTTATTCTGTGGAGGAAATCGAGTGGAGTAGCTCAGAGGAGTGCTCTGTTTTCGATGTAGACCTACAAAAAACACGCCTTTTAATAGTTTCAGAAGCAGTGCTAAATTAATTAGTTAAATCAGTTAAATTAAATTGAAGACGTTAAACTTGCTTGTACAATTGACAAAACATTTATTGCTACAAAGCTCTCAGACAGTTTTTACGATTCAATTTAGGCGAACACTTGTTCGCAGTTTAGTTTAGCAGCTGCGCTTTACGTTTCCTAGTGCACGGCGTCTGAACGTTCGCATGTATCCGTATTGAGCAAATTAACAAATACAGTAATAATAACAATAAATAAAAATGAAAATAACAATAAATGATAACAATAAAAATGATAATAACAACAATAATAACAGTAATGATAATAACAACAACAACAGTAGAAAGGAATTTGAAATACTTTGCGCATACCAGTACATCTAACACCATTTGACAGCTTCTGTTTTAGAGTGCTTTCGAAGGATTTGCCGAGTTCTAAAAACTTTCAACTTTTTGAGGCACTATCTTGTAATGCTCTTTGACCATTTGTTTTTACACACAGTGGAATGTTAGGGGCTTGTATGTTAGTTCCTGGTGACATGGTTGCTGATATCTCCACGTTTAAAGAATTTGGACCTCGAGTAACCGGGCGCACACTTCGCCGAGCTTGAAAAGCTGCAGGACAAATTAAAAATTACAACTGGGGTGGATTTAGGGGAGAGGCGCGGGCCTTCCTGTCAGTTGTACACTGATTATTATCCTTTTTAACGCTCCATTATTAAACATTTATAGCGCTACTCTTGCCTCTCGAAACACTAAGATTATATGGTCCAACTCCCAATTTATGCAGCTATCATTTAACTACCGTAGACTGATTTGCAATCGATATGAAACAAAAGATTAAATGTGTCTGGAAACGTTTTTCCTGGGTTTTAAACACCATTTGAAATAAAAAGTTTATCGCTTGAAAATTACCTTGAGGCATCTGCTATGGTTTGAATATAACAGTACCAAGAGGCTGAGAAAAAACTTCTGGGAGTGTAAGTTCTTACTTTTGGGCAAAAGTATCTTTGATACTTCCAGCTTCCGATATTTTACATGTAGGATTTTGTGAACAACTTTTTAAGTTTTAGGATTAACTTTTGAGCATTTCGTTAAGCTTTTCCACTATTTATCTGGGGTTAGGAAATTTCGTACAAATTCTTCGTTTTGCTTGGCTCTTTTGAAATCGGAGGTGACTTTCAAATGTTTGAAAGCTACAAAAATCCAAATCGATTTTTTTGCAATACATCGTAAAAACCAACATCAAACCTTTGGGTTTATACGAGAGCGTAAGGGTTGTAAACTTGATGTGAGTGTGGGGAGGGGGCTTATAGGATGTAAAAGAAAAACGTTTCGATCCAGCGGATATCTATTACTGAAATAATTCAGAACATACATACCGCGAATTAAAGTGTGAATACAACTATTGCTCCAAAGCCTCACTTAATTGTATTAAAGCCTCATAACTTGATTTCAACTGTTGCTTATAACGAAACAAGAAACACTGACTAAAACGGGGTCCTTACAACCAGAATATATTAGATGGACCTACTTGAAAGGGGGATAGATAACTTATATATTATTCCTGTTAGCAGGTACTGATGGGTTTATTTACGGTGGCTTATATAACCAGGGGCCATTTATGAGGGATTTGACTATAGCTTCAAATGTTGCAAGTATTCTAAATAAGAATAAATCAACTGGGCGTTTTGCACATCTTCGAACTATGGAAATTGATTGGTATTAGAGCAACAAAAAATATTTTTCAAACTAGCTACATTTGAAAGAAACTTCATTTTTTCCTTATCACATTTCTTTCTGGGTTAGCGCTGATCTCCAGGAGTATTCAAGGAATTTGAAGCTATGCTTTTACAAGTTTATTTCGGTTCAAAAGTGTTTTCACTGTTTACGAAACCAAAAATTAAAAACCTCTGCAGTTACCTCCAGATAATTTAAAAGCTAGTGCATATTAACAATTTAGTTTGATTTTTAAACATTGAGATACAATCTTCCCAAAAAGCAAACATTCAAGTAGATTTCAAGGGGTTTCGGCGAAAATTTGGAACTAATAGCGCCCTTGAAAATATTATATTAAAGGCATTTCTAAGGATTTCAAGGTGTAGCATCAGCAGCGCTGTCTATGTTAAGTACAAATCGTGCTAAACAAGTGAATGGCGAGTATGTGCGGCTCAACACCCCTCTCCCCATTTAAACATTATTGAGTATACCTGAAAGCTTTCCAGGATTGGTTCCAAGGTAGACTGTGTCTAGTCATGGGAATATCCATAAAAAAGGCCACAAAAAATAAGAGCGCTAAAATCTGAACGGTATCAAAACTGACTTTTCGGACGAAGTCAAATCGCGTTTCCAACCCGCAAGGCAGTGTGGTTCTCCATAATTCTTTAACAGATCCAAGGCCCCAGCACACAGGTCCCAACATACAGGTGTACAACTGTACCTTCGAATGCTTTGTTTATTTTGAAGGGCGCCACACTCTGAATAAATGAAACTGTTGATAAATAAATGCGTAAACCTATTGTCACGTGATTGGAGACGATTTTTCCCGCTTCATAAAAGTTTGATGGTAAACGATATGACTTTTGTTAATTTATGTACAACACTGCTCCACTGACCACAATATACAGTTCAATCTTCTGTCCGCCTGTGGGAAAATAATTATGGATACTTGTACGTTTTTAGCTGAAAACTTAACTTTTTCTGTTTTGCACTTCTCTTCAGTCCTATTCAATGAAAAATTCAAGCACATTTTACCCACAACAGAACTTTTCGAAAACGCTAACAAAAAAGGAACTTTTGAAACAAGGGTCATAGACTTTTTGATGTACTGAATTCAAGGACTTTTTGGTACTGAATTCAAGGACGTATCTTTCAAAGACATTGGCCTAAAGTGAAGTTTGCTAGACGAACTAACCACGGTAAACATTTCACACGTGAAGACTGAAAGAAGTATTTTTCAAACGAGATAATTGCTTTGTACTTTCAGCCTACTTTCAGCGTAAGAACAGTCCCTTGAGCAGAAAAATACGACTGTTCACGTATAGTGCTATTTTCAAGGAAAAACGAAAACCAAACAAAAGGACTATGAACGGCCATACGAGCCCTGTTGAAAACATCATTTTCCTGTACTCGAAAAATTGCTGACGTCATGTGTAATAAAGGTCCTAGGTTTTTGGGGTAAAAAGCTAATTAATGATATATACATGCCATGACTTGATTGTGTTTTCATGCGATAGAGATTTTCGTTTGACCTTGAAAAATTCGTGCTACGTGATAACAATCTTGTATATGCGGTTGTTAAGGGAATTAAAACGAAATTTTAGCACGTAAACAGCATTTTCATTCAACATACGAGTCCACATTTTCTAGATATAGTTGCGAGAGTTTCTAACTACAACTAAACCTGATTTGTGGTGACACATTGTTTACATTTCACTTAACTAGCATGAATCAAACTTAGATTCCACAGAATGAAATATCTCGGGGCAGTTAATATTCACTGAAAAGCCGAACACTGTTTGAGTAGCGAGTCTTCGATAAGGTTGGATTGCAAAAGTTGCCACCGAGCCATCAAAATCTATAAACTTTGCAGTTATTAAACACTCGTTTTTCGGTAGCACTTCAACATTTCCATTAAGATTTTCAGTGAAAACAAACATAGCCATGGTTTTTCGATTTGTAGATTGTTTAAAGCCTGAAGTTGGGGTTTTCTATTTTTTGCTGAGGTAAAATGTAGAAAATAAGACTTCCAATTACACGCTGATAGCAGAACAAGTTGCAGGGTAATACATAGCGGTTTAACCGTTACTGAATCCGAGGAATTGTCTTTCAAAAGGTTGTTCGGAAATCTGCCGTTGCCTTTCAGCTCAACACGACAGACCATATCTCTAGACAGGGAAAAGCCTCTTTTGGCCATTATCTTTGTTTTCTCATAGGTGGTACAAGGGGTCTCAGAACTACTTCCCCACTAGCAGCAGCTCCTGTGTCTCTACTGGGTACCTCGTCCAAGTCTCCCAGCCCCACTGACGGGAGAGTAGGGACTGCAACTGGGTTTGCGAAGTTATTAGATGTCACATTAGAATGACTGAAATCAGGTAGAGCCGGGGTTTGCGATGGAGGAGCAGCTATTGCGGTGAAGGCCGAAGGGTGTGGCTCCTCAGGTGATAAAGATGACAAGAAGTCGAAGCCAATATCGTCAACTCCAGGAGAAGGCGGGCCACTTGAAGGCGGCGGAGGCGGGATGATGAAAGAATCTAAATTGGAAACATTAACAGGTTCTGATGTAGGCTGACTTGGTTCAGATAGGATTCTTCTGGACTGAACTGGGCTGAACTTAGGAGGAGGAGGGCATATCATTTTATCAACTGATTCCTTGTGGGACCTGTCACTCCCTGCTAACAGGGTGTTGTCTCCGTTATTCCTTGCCATAAGTTCTTTTATAAGAACGGGTGAGCTTCCTGGGGGAGACCTTGGCTTCGCTCCAAATGCTCGAGGAAGAAGTGCCGATTGGGAGAGTGGCGGAGGTGCTGGTTTAAAGGCTGGGGGGCCGGGATCATTATCTAATGGTGGTAGAGTCTCTTCCTCTTGAATAATCGCACCTATGTTCAATGGCGGGACAACTGGGAGCGTGTCTAAGGCCAGAGGAGAAGTGTTAAGGGAGTTACGAGACGATACTGGTGACGAAGCTGGGCTTCCTTTCAAGCTCGACACTCTCATTGGTGGAGGCGGGCTGGGACGAGAGGATTTCGGGGATGCTGACCATGACCCCACCCCCGAGGCTGGTCTTGCAGATGTGTCTCGAGGGGGAGGGGGAACCTTGAAGTCTGACACACTTTTAGCGTGGGGAGAAGCATTTGATTTAATCTCAGCAGAGGCCAGCCTTGGAGAGCCCGGCATTACGACAGCAAACTGGGGTGATCCAAGAGCAGTTGGTGATGTCACCTCATGTGATAAGGACTGACCGTCAGAAAGAGCGGGATCTGTGCTTTGCTTGGGGAGAAGAGGTGGCATGGAATCTCGCTTGGGTTTATAGGGTGGTGGCTTTTGTGGTGGAAACTGGTGAATGCGTGAGACTTCCTCTGAGGTAGGTGTGAGTGCACGTGACTCGTCGGAGCTTTGTTGGTTAATATAAGGCGATTGTTTTCTCCACGGGTTAACAGACACTTCTACATCCTCGTATATTGAATCTACCTTTAAGTTAACCTGCTTATCATCACTTTTCCCACGATCTGGTGAATGACGGGTATCTTTGAAGCCTGGAGGAGGAGTTGGTATTTTTGAAACTACATCAACATCTGAGTAAGGAGAAAGCTGTTCATGTTTTGGTGTTGCAACTGGCACAACCTCCGAATAAGGATCTTCTTCAACTGCGCCAGGCGATTCATTTATGATTACTGCAGGTTCTGCATTACTCTGCACATTGAAACCTGGAGGAGGGGGAGGTCGGAAGTTGGGAGGTCCAGGGTCATTGTATGGAGAGTCTGGCGGAGATAATGGGTTTTCTTCGTACAGTCTCGAAGGGATGGGTGGGGGAACCTCATTTTCCTCACCCTCCGGTGGTAGGACATGTTTTTCTTGATCCGAGCTTCTTTTCCTTTCGCTTGATTTTACAGGCTTGGCGTACATTGCCTCGATTTCAGTGTCGGACATCTTTGATTCAAACATAGACGAGATTCCTTTAACACCTTTTTTCTGTGGAATCGCTGAGTTTTCTTTAGGTTTCACTTCGCTATAACCATCGGTGATGGTTTCCAGTTCAATTCTCATAGAGCCGCTTGCTGTTTTAACATCGACAGTTTTCTTTTCAAAGCTTCCTTGACGATCCGACATCCCTTGGCTATTACTGAAAACCTGCTTGGGGTTTAGTTTTGGTTTCGTGGCTACCTCTGGTTTCGGTTTCGTTGCTACTTCTAGCTTTGGTTTGATAGCAACAGCTGGTTTAGGTTTGGTAGCTGGTTTGGGTTTTAACACAGGAGGCTGTGACTTTGTCACCCATGAAGCAACAGGCTTTGGGTCCACTTTAGGGGCTGTGTTTTCGTCTTTCTTCCTTGAGTAAGTGAGACTAGAAGTTTTACTAACAGGCAACACAACCTCAAACGCATTGTCAGAATTTGATGGTGTAAAATCCCGAGGACTCTCTCTACTGTTCCAAGAAGAAACATTTTCGGACTTACTTATAGAAGAGTCAACCGAATCTCGCCCACTGCTCGCAGGAACGATTGGTGAACCTTTCCTCTGTTGCTCATTCGTGGGAATCTCAAATTCTCCCGAGGAGAGCGAAGAAACGTCTCCAGACAAAGGAGAGTATCTGCCTTCTTCACTGAGTTTCCGCATATGCCTCTTCTGGGACATGGCTTCGTAACTTTTTGAGAATTCTGCTGTTTCAGCCGCGTCACTCGTAGTACGTTCTTTTGCCTCTTTGAGTTTCTTAGAGCGTTCCTAGGGTTATGAACAGAAAATGTCACTGCTCGACAACAAATTCTGACACTAGTATCCTTATCGTATTTGTATTGAAAAAATGGGGCTGAATTGACAAGTCAAGTCAAGTCAAGTCACGTCAAGCCAAGCCAAGCCAAGCCAAATCAAGTCAAGTCAAGTCAAGTCAAGCCAAGCCAAGCCAAGCCAAGCCAAGCCAAGCCAAGCCAAGCCAAAGTTAAATCAAGGCAAGTCAAGTCAACTTTTTTTTTAAACCGGGCTGCGAGGCTGGTATCCTGAGAGACGCTGTGATACATTTGATGATAGTACCAGGCAACAGACGTTTACATCTTGTAAATATCCAGCATATATTTCAAGATCTACTTTAGGCAACAAACTGCTACTGCAAACTCGTTCTTACACTACCACTTAGGGTCGTAAAGTTCGTTACTGACGCATTTTGTATTTTTTTAAAAATACTCAGATAAACAACCGAATACAGAGTTTTTACATTGTTGGGACTGTTTACCCAAGGAATGACATCGAAATAAGTTCTTCAGGTTGAGACTGGACCGAAATCCGAACTGTCCAAAACTGGGTGAAAAAATATAGTTTATTTTGAAACACAACTTACCCAAATTGTCACAATAATCCTAATGGGTAACTTGTCTCTTCTAATGCAAAGAAAGAATGTTGAAGGGAATTACGAGAGACAATCACCGAATACTACAGGTCGAAAATACCTTAATTCTTCCAACTATTGCTTGGTACAATTTGTTACAAATTAGGATGAAATAAGTTATTCTTCTTGGTGAAACATTCGTAAACGTTTGACTGTAAACACAGAACACCCGAGACTGTTTAGTAAATCAGTGTTAACAAAGATCGAAATGTTTAGCATTAGACCGTGAGCCTTTTATTACAAAATGCGTCAGTTTGTTAAATCGAGGTTGCAAAAGACGATTGACCTTAAATTGCAATAGTTCTTGCAATTTAAATTAGTAGTCATTGGTAATTGCATTACAAACGCATCAGCGGCTATGAAAGTAAAAAGAGTGAAATAGCAGAAA
>JAOBYF010129110.1:0-11224 GCA_025403605.1 Parazoanthus darwini | reverse complement strand
ATAGAGTATCGGGACGACCCGATAGAAGGTGTTAATCGTCGATCGGGACTCCATTGTTGTCCCGACCCGATCCCGACCTCCCGTCCCGAAGCGATCGGGATCTGGTATGAATCCCGAGGACGGTACTGTAGCCATCTTTTGAAATGCGAGTGCTGCATTATTGAGTTTCATGGTACGTGATTGGAAGAGGTTCATTGTGTTAAAAATAACATATATACAACAGAAATGTTAGTAAAAAGACTAACGTACCAACAAGTTTGCTTTTCTGCTTGGGTTTCAGCTTTGTGTAGACTCTGGTCCCATCCGCAAGACATAGTGCCGCCAGAAGAAGAAACACGGCCAAGCAATTCATTTGTAATCTAACCTGAGCTGCTTTTTGAATTGAGTTCTCCTAAAACTAAATAAAGTATCACAGTTTATAAGGGTTTCAAGAACACAGTAAATTCCTTTTATTTCGAATCAGTATTTAATGTTTTTAATGTTCCATCAGATCTTTTACATTTATTTTTTGACAATGGTAATCTCAAAACATAAGTAGCCAAAGTATTTTAATTGTATGATTTTACGGTAAATTTTGTAGATTGAAATTTTGTATAAAAACATCCGAATAAACTTTTTCTTGTTTTCGTCTTGTACATATTATGAAACCTCCTTCTACGTTACCCAGTGTAAAACATATTATGGGTGGACTGCCCGTACCACCAGTTTTCCACGGCAACTTCTCTTTATCAATAGTAATTTCACTATTTGTAAAGCGCAATCTGGATAATGAAATGTTCAAATGCGCTTATTTTCAAAAAGGAAATCTCTGAAGTTTGTACATTAAAAGTGAAAAATCTCAGAAATAGAAATCCATGTCAATGAAAATGTTACTCGAGCAAAAATAATTTCAGTTGCGCCTCAAAGGATGACAAAGAAAAGTTATTCCTGCTGGTACTACTTTCGAAGAACTCTAATGCCCGTATAGAACCCTGAACAGCAGACTGTAATTTAGTGGCAGCTCTTCTTACCGCATAAATGGTAGCTAATTGCGTTAAGATTTAACACTCAAGACTTACCTTTACGGCGATAGGCAGAAGACACTGAGTAAAATCTCAAGATGGTTCTTCTGCGGCTTTCGTTATTTGATCGAAGAACTGCACACTTCTTTGGGTTAAATACGAAAGATTACAGGTAAACAGCAGGTGAGATATTCCGAGAATGCACCACGTTGTGCTTGTCAAATAACTGACCCAAGCTTGGTACAATATCACGATGATTGAGCAAGACAATGGACAATATCTATTTATTAACTGACCAGAAAAACATTTTCAGTTAGATTTTAATGATATTTGTTCTTGTTTATATTTTGTTCTTTAAACAATCAGTAACTCCAGTTTCGTACTTACACAAACAGTTCCTTACCCTATCCTTTAAGATCCTTATCTGTGAAAAAGGAGGTTTTCTGAAAGTTAAAACGCTTCAGAAGGTATATGTCATATTGAAAAGAATGCAGTTGGGAACATGCAAGTATTACACAGTTTAAAAGCAGTTTTTGCAGGTGGAAAATATCTTAATTGGATGGATAGATTGACAGACAAATTTGACCATATTGAAATCTTATTTTAATTGCTACTGCTAACAATAGTAATCAAAAGTTGTAGTTCTATAAAGGCAGGTTTGAGAAATTCGGCTAAAGGCGTGCAAGTTAAAAGAGTGCTAACTATCCAGTCTTTTACAGATGATAAAGCAACTTAAACTTTTCATTTTTTCCTACATATTTAAACCAATCTTGATTGCTTTCAAACTGAAAATTTGAACCTACAAGAAAAACACCAGATAAATACGAAACAACTGAAACTAATATTGGCTTTATAAGTCTTTTACTAGCCAATTATGCAGGTAGTAGGGAAACGGTAGTTAGGAATCGAGGCCTTTCCCGATCTTTTGTTTTTTTTTTACACCAAGGGAGAATAAAACACCTAAACAACTTTGTGGTACTTATTGAAATATACATTCCTTGTTTGTTTTTCAGTCTCGAGTAAAAAAACCATCTTTGAATTATTTAAAAACTAATCATAGTTTCACTTTGTGTTTACAATATCGTTGCTCTACAAGAGGGAATTGTATTTTCATGCCAAAATGAAAAATCAGTAACAGTGATCTGAAATGCTTGAACTGAATGTCGGTAGACAGTCGACCTAGATATAGACTCAAATTAATAAAATGAATGTTCTTTGGGCAGTTATGACAGCTCTGTAGTACACTCAAAAATAAAATCAGTCTTAAGGAAGACACGAAATATCTTCTTGAAGAACGGAAGAAACTCTTCAAAAACACAACAACCAGACTAGGGTTTACAGAGCCACTGTCTGAGCCCTTATTCCGTAGGCATCCTTTTGGGAGTGTTGAAATTGTAAAAATGAGCCTTTAAGGTAAAACTATATCCAGGCTGATATAAGGGCAAACAAAGTCCAACTTTTCGGTGAATTGAGGTGCATCCTTTTCTCATGAATCAAAGATAATTAAATAAATGCGATTCAATAGGGCTATGGGATCTCACGTTAATGATCGTTTCCAATAGGTTGTCGCAACGGTGTTGAGAAACTTATAAAATCAAAATGTTAATTCTCGTTATAATTTATTTATAGTTAGTATTAAAGCAAAAAGGAACATTTTGTGACAAAACATTTCCAGTCAACATTGGGTTTCATGATCTTAAAACTGCGAACAGAGTCGGCTGTAATTTCCAGTAGGCGGTATTAGTTTCGTATTTAGAGTTCCGTTTGGCATGCCTTTCC
This sequence comes from Parazoanthus darwini, assembly GCA_025403605.1. Taxonomy (NCBI): domain Eukaryota; kingdom Metazoa; phylum Cnidaria; class Anthozoa; order Zoantharia; family Parazoanthidae; genus Parazoanthus; species Parazoanthus darwini. The sequence goes on along the minus strand of JAOBYF010129110.1, from coordinate 8,444 downwards.
TGCGTTCGCTCGCAGTCATGTAAACCTGCCGTCCCAGAGTGGAATGCTTAATTTCTAGCATGAAAAGCATTCTGAGGCGAACTATCAAAATGACGCATGCTTCCAATACAGAGGATTTCATGAAACGAAGCTGTTTTGTCCATTACAACAGACGACAAGGAGCCATAAACTTGGTATATCATCCCCATTTCAGACGTAAACTTAATGGAGCTATAACTTTTTCTGTAACTGCAATAGTATTCTTGAACTTTGAACCCTCGGTAAGAGAAGCAGACGCAGTACATCTAACAGTTTTAGAAATAGCCGTTTTGAATATTTGTCAATCTCAAATAGTCAACCGTTTCAATATTTCAAATTTAGACTTTTAAGGTTTTATCGAGGTTACAAGTTTATCATTTTTGAATCTCACGTGCCACCCTCCATAAAGATATTTGACCAATATTATTATTATTATTGCTGATGTTGAATCATTATCTCATTATTTTCTTCTTCTTCATCATCATCTTCTTTTTCTTCTTGCCCTTCTTCTTCGTCTTCTTTCTAGTTCTTGTTCTTGTTCTTTTTGTTATTATTATCATCATTATATATTATCATTTTTGACAATGTAATTATTGTGTTCGAGACAAAACAGTTATCATGCAATTCGAAATGTCTCAAATGTTTCCATGGTGTTTCATTTTAGCGATTAGTGAAAACAAGAATTGAGGTTTTGTAAAGTGACGTGATTGTCTCTTGTATGTTGTAACTTCAGTAGACGTTTAAAACCGCTCACAACCGTCAAATGTTCAAATACATTTTAACATAACTTGAACTTTATACTGTTTTAGCCTTTTTGAGGCTAAAGTTTATATCACAATGTATTCGCGTTGTCCTCTTTGAGAAAAGAGTTGAAGATTTCATTTAGTTTGAAGCTACAAATCTAATTAACAACTTGCAGGTAAAAACAGCGGGTGAGGTATTATGGAGAATACACCACTTTATGCGTGCCAAATATGGACACCATAATATAATATCAAGATAATTGAACAAGACAATGTGTAAAACGAGGTTCACTTGCCTTTCTACACTTGAGAAGCGATATATCATACCAAAAATATTGCAGTTCGGGGCATGGAAGTGTTGCACAAATTTAAAGCACTTTTGCAGCGTGTAAAAGTTGTAATTGGGCAAATATATTGACAGACAGACTTATCCGTACCAAAATCATAAGATGACTTAAAACAATGATAGCTTTATCAAAAGCAGAGCTCCTCATATTAAAAGAGAAGGTATAATCACGTAATCTTGTACAATACACCATTTTTCATTCCCTTGTGGGGGTTAAAAGTCATTACTCGGTCAAATTTGAGCTCATTAGTTCAACATAAACATCACTTTTAGCCCCCATGAGGGAATGGACCTAGCAAAAATTTGCATTAGAAAAATGGTGTATTAATCAAGTCATTCCTCGTTTTACTTTCTGTTATATTTTAGGTATATACAAACCCTGTGTTTCAATTTTTGGGTTCTTAGATCTTACTGTAAATAGTCGGGCAGTATAATATAAACAGTACTTTAAAACCAATCTCTTGAGTTTTTATCGAGGTCAAAAGCTGATCAGTTTTAACTGTCACGTAACACCTTTCCTAATAAATAAAGCTGATAATTGCAGTTATGAATACTAGTATCATTACTATTAGTAGTAGTATTTTTATTACTTTTTCATTGTTATAAGATATTCAGTCCGCGTTTCGCTGATTCACTGGTCAGAGGGAAATGAACGTCCCGAGTTGAGGCATTTCATTTTATTGTGCTTATTCTAAGCTTACGAGTGCAATGTGTTTCATGGCTGCTCTCACTCAGTGACATGTAATCTACTTGTGCTTGGTAGTGTGCATATGCTTGTGATTATTTCGCCAGTGAAAGTCGGCCTTACTAGGACATTAAATAGTATCGCGTTTTTTTCTCTCGAAACAACGTGGAAAGTTCCAGATGTCCTCTGAGTCGTTCTTCCACTTTTCAGGCGAAGATGGTGGGCGTACATGTTGTTCACTGAAGGTATCCCATAAAGCAAAGCAGGTTTCGCAAATGATAATGCTCCTGCTGTTTGCTGTGGAAGGCATATGAAAATATCGTAAGTAATTATGTTACCAAGTTTGATTTCAATCTGTACAGCGGCTTTGTCGACGTCTGAAAGCGCCGCTTCTCTTTAGTATTGCTTTTGGACCAAGGCAGCGTAATTCGATTGCCGGATACTGCCTACTGAAAGTTAAGGGGGCAAACATAAATCAAATTGTTGCATGGCATTGCTCTAAACGAGACTCGATCTCCAATGTTTCTTCTCTTTCGTTATCTGACGATCGATGTGTGACGCATGAGTGAGGCCAAGATAGCTTTAGTAAGAGGTTTGTAGTTAATTAACACCTGGTTTGGTAAACACGACAGGTACAGGATATTTTCCTCCCGAATTTCGGTATCAGGTTAAGATTTTAACTTCTGAAATATTCGTTAGAAGCGTGAGCGAGAGTTCAAATATGTTGATAGACAGTCTTTTCAGATAGCCCATCATACTGTCCTGAAATTTTGTGAATCTTGAAACCTTTCCTATCTTTTAGCTCGTGTTGCAAAATTAAATAGTGTTAGGTCATGTTAGTGGAAGCAGTAAAAACTTTAGAGGTTTAAGATAAAGAATTGACCACTTTTTGCCTTAACGTTCTGTCAGTTCAATCCAAAAAGTAAAAAAAAAAGAAAGTTAATGGAGGCATAACTTGGCAGATTCCTCCTCTCCCATCCAATACGCACGCATTTTGCTCACGTTTTCGAATAGTTTTTAAACTCTGCGCCCGTCTACAGTCTTTCTTAAACATTCTAACATTCCAGTGAATTTCAATGTTCTCTAGAGTTTTTAGATTGGCAAGTTTTCTCAAGTTTCATTTTTCTTTGTGCTTGGGTGTATTATCTTTTGGCCAATAATAATCTTGTATCTGCAGTATCGAGAAGCAGGCGTAGCTCAGTTGGTTAGTGCGCGGCCTTCGGAGCTGGAGGTCCCCGGCTCGATCCTCGGTGACTTCAACATCTGTTTCGACTTTCTTCTGATCCGTGTAACTTTAGCTTTAAATACCCGTAAAAAGGAGCACTGACAGAGGAAGGGGGGTAAAGTGCGCACCGAGGGCCACAAGTTTATCAGTTCATTTAAAACTGTCACGTGTTACCCTCGTTAAATAAGGTCGCTTTACTTTTACCTTTTTATCTTGTTCTTAACAGGAACAGAAGTTGCACAAAATAAAATCACTGCCCTCTTACGAGCGGTTGAATGCTTAAAAAGCTTAAAATAATACAATTAAAGCTGTATTTAAACCAAACGTTTTACCTTCTAACCTTAAGAAATTTTCCATATCTTTATGGTTCGTTTTAGATGTGAATTTAGAGTTCTGAGAGGACAAACGTTTGAATTTGAAATATTCTGCTGTATTAATAAGCGAGGTCATGCACGTATGTGAAGCAGCCCTAAATACTTCTGTTGTCTAATATCGGCTAGTTACGTCGTCGGCTGCACACACAATTTACAGATTACATATGGTGTGGTGAGTATGCATATTTCGTGACCAACGATAAAGCTTGTTGAAAGCGTGGAAATTTGTTGTCCAACTATTCGTACTTCGCACTAGAAAGACATACCTTTTTGTATATCTCAAAAGCTGAAAAATGTTTTAGCTTCAAGTTGTTGAAACTGGAAAGGCTGAGTAATTTCGCCTATTCAACATTTGGGTCACAAAGGCTCTTGCGTATCTTTAAGCAGAAAAAACTGATTAATGTTTGCACGAATGTTACTGCTTTGAAAAAAAAAAATAACTTGATAATATTAACTACTGATCTACCCTAACAGAGCTGATATGTTTTCGTATAAACCAAGCACTCAAAAACAGACATGTTCTTTGACTGAACCCGCTGTCGTTCAACGAGACGGGTATTGAACTGAATAACGACCCTGCTTCTCTTTTGCGCAAACGAGAAAAGAGTGAGTGTTTAATCAGCTGAGCAACGTCGCCAGCAGCTGCTCAGTTTACATGTATCATCACTAATGTTGGCATTCCTGGGTAATGTGTGGATCTTATACATATACAATATCTAAATACAAAAACAGCTGGTTTAGGTAATCTATTTTATAATTCCAAACTCGCGCAGATTTTGTTTCATCGTGAGTTGGATTCGTCGGAGTGACCAACTTGATCTGAAACCGACGGAACAGAAATCCTCTTTTTTATATATTCTATTGGGTGCTCTTAACTTAATTGTCTTAACAAAGTCTGAACTAAGGGCCGATTAGTATTATTTCGAGGGACGAAGGGTTTGATTTTTAAAAAAATATCCCATAACACATAGCACAGTATGTATAAAGTTAGGCGTATTTCAGATTTTAATATTTACTAGTGAAGCTTTTGAATTGTTATCAGCTCAAACGTCTGTCCGCGAGCATTGGTTAAGTAAAGATCATTATCATTACTGCTATTGTTATAATAATAATAATAATAATAATAATAACAATATAAAATTATTACTTTATTATTACTATCCTGCAAGCAAATGAGTGAAAGAAACAAATTTCTGCAGTGCCAGGTTTGAAATTGAGTTTCTGCATTATTCCATCAAATTAAAATACTTTACTGCACCCACACGATATGCCCCGCCCTCTTAAAAGTCGAATGGTTGGCTTCTCATACAAAACTTATTGTAAAAAACTAAAATAAAACGAGGGAATACCAATATTGCACAAACGTTTCCTTGTCTTTTTGTTGATTGATTACTTTTTCTTGTGCCAAACTGAGAACATCTACGCACCAATTTTGGAGCGGCTTAAACCTAAACCATATTCCGTCGATCTTAGGTTTCTGTCATCCGCGCTCATTTTGTAAAATTAAGATTCAATGTCATGAAACAAAACTAAGGAGAACATCCGTATCGTGACATATTTTAACACCTAGTTATACATGCCCATGCTGTTAAAACAAAGTGCAACAAAGAAAGATGTTAATTCATTATGTACACGATCAAGTGTAGTATCATGGTGAGACACACCATTTTACTGATCCATTCCCCCGTTGGACCATGTCGGTCAGATTTAAGCTGATTACTTCAACATTGCCCCCACGAGGGTATGGATTTAGCGAAACTTTGCATTAGTAAAATAGTGTATAGCCCTAACTATAAAGCTTGTACAAGGACAAGTTATGGTAACTGTCCTAAAATGCTCATGTTTCTGATATTATACGTAAACAATAAAAAAGCAATTCTGATATTGTACGTAAACAATTAAAAAGCAATTCTGATATTAAACAGAAACAGTGAAAACATAGTTCAGCTGTCTTGAAACACAAAAGTTGAGTTAACACGACAGAATAGTTGGCCAGCTGTTTTGCAATGCCAGTCCGTTTGGACGTTTTGTTAACTAAAAATCAGTTTAACTGCGTGTGAAGACAAAGGAGGACGTCTTTGTTGCAAATACTGAACAAATAGTCTTGGGTATAAAAGACCCTTGGTAGTTATAGGTCAACAATTTAGCCAAGCTACCGTGCCAAGCTACTGAGCTAAGCTATTGAGCCAAGCTACTGAGCCAAGCTACTGAGCCAAGATGTGGATTCAGTTTTTGTCTTTTGTGCTGCTCTTTCTCCGCTCCGCTTCCGGAGACGATTCATTTGCTTTGGTAAGAGATTTGGGTTTTCTCTAACAGCTCCGAACTTTTACAAATTATCGGTCTTACTCGTGGTTGTCCTTCAAATTTGGCTAGTAACTAAAAAACCAATTATGGAGCGACATCAAAGGCGCTACTTATTCTTTAGTTTTTTGCTTAAAAGCATCTGCTGTTATAGTTCTTTCTGATGTTGATTGAAAGAGCATCTAAAAAGACTGAACTCGAAACATAGATTTCTTACTTTCTTACAAACTGTAAAGCAGTTTTTTTTCTATTTTGATGAATAAAACACCATTGCGTTAATTTATCTGGTGCAATAACATAGAGTTAACATAAAGTTTCCGTAAAATGTGAAAGGTTGTTAGTGAAGTGTTTTGTTATGTACTCATCATTTTTTCTAAACGTTTTTTCTTATCAATTTTTTATCACTAAAATTAGATTAGCATGTACCCTTTGGTGTTGTACGCACCAACAAAGTAACACTTTGATTACAATATTGCATTTCTCTTTTTCAACCCCCGTAATTGAGCATATGTACGCATAGTTAATAGAGAGAAATGGTTATGAAACTCGACAAGTTCTTTGTTATATGTTTTTGTTCTCTATGTCATTTTTCGCTGGTGTTGACAGTGCGCAAAACACAAAAGGTAGTGAAATGCAAATAAAAAGCTCATCAGTAAAAATACTGAACTCATACTTTGAACAAAGAAATGTGCACTGTCACGGTTCGTTCAACCTAAAACAAAGCAGCTTTGCACACTCCTTCCGAAGTTTGCTGAGCTTCACAACCAGTTAGTTGTATCAACTATGATCTATAGCTCCAGCTAAGTTCACACTACTGTTTCATTCGCTAAGTTTTTGTTTCCTCGTGTCTCAGGATTACCTCAACAAGTACCACTACATCTCACCAACGCGATCCGGGAACCATGACGTGGCGACAGCGGTAAGGAGATTCCAGGAATTCTTCCATCTGCCGGTTACGGGGGAGATCGATGATGCAACCCGGTGACAGATGGCGAAACCGCGTTGTGGACTGCCCGACCCTGTCGAGTCCGCTCGCAACACGCGATTTGCTACATCCAGCAAATGGACAAAGGCAAACCTGAAATACTTCATTAAGGTATGGACGTTTTAGTAAAATTTGGTAAGGAATGTATCCACAGTTCCTGAATTTCTTAAAAAGCAGCATATCTGATTAATATTTGTATTTTTTTAGTAAAGTGCAACGAATAGTTATACCGTTCCAAACATTTTTGGAAATCAACTCTAAACTTGAAAACCAATTTGTTATGTTGATAGAACGGACATGGGTTTGTTTGTTTTGATCCAGTTGTATAGGTAAATGACGTTGTATACAAAAGTATTAGAACATTGGTATTGCTTCGTTCCCTTTTTATCTTGGATTAGACGGAAAAAGTCCTTGTTTTATTCATTCATTAACGTATTACAGACATATTGATTTACTAAAATTACATGAAAATAGCTCAAATGAATATACTCCCCCTTTTTTTGTTTCAAGTGTTTTAAAAAAATAAGCCCCATTTTGAATTAAAATGTTTTTCTGGATGGTTTTTAACAGTTACGAAATATTCAGTGCGATATTTGCGTTCAACTGATTGCTTGAAACTTGCAAGAGTTGGTAAAATATTTTTCTTACGGCATTTCTACAGATGAGATTTGCCTGGTACTTTTACGAAATTTAGTGTTTTTTGCTCGGTATCAAGAATTCCTAATATCACACTTTGCTGGAATAATTATATTTCGAACTATGATACTATAGGCCACGGTATTTTTCAAATTCTGTCCAAGAAGAATTGGAATACGTACACTAGTAGTATTGATAAAATAAATGGTCTCGCGTTTCGCGAAACACTTCACTGAAGGTACACGGTGTCTTGTGACATATCCGATCTCTGGTAATTGCGAGTTCAGGTATAATATAACATCATTTAGTGTTTAAAACTGGAAGCTTTGCAGGAATGTTTCAGATAAACTGTTTTTGCTAGCTCGTTTTGATGCTTCATTCTTAAAATACCTTTAAGCGATAATACACGAAGCACTTAAACATTAAACTTAGATCATGTAAATATATTCATAAAAGTTTATTATAAAGTGAACTTGAAATGATGCCATCAAGACATCGAACAATGCTCGTTCAAAATATCGCTGAATCTGATTTATAAATGAGCATTACAGCGTTTTACTGTTGCGATAGTTCAATAAATGAAACAGATTATTTGGTGTCAATATGTGCTATTTATTTTTTTATTTATACTGGGGCGTCACTGAAAACCAAGTATTGTGACGTGGACTTATTTACTATTGTTTTAATGATTTATACAATAATAACAAAATTACTATTAAAAAATAACAATAAAACAATAATAACAGTAACAACAACTTAAGTTACATTTAGACCATTGTAGTTTTATATATGTTTTGGTTACGTTTTGAAAAGCTCAATGGAAGAAAATCATTTTCAACAAACAAACACAAGCCCATCAATTCCCCAACACAACTGGTTCTTTTAGTTCATGTAATTTTCGTTAAAAAGGCCTTAATTTATTGCAGCCTTAGATTACCTTCCTTTTAATCTCCAGACTGAAGCACAGAGTTCACAAGACAGTTGAGTGATTCGAAGTAAAAAATAATGCATGCACAACTATTGCAACAAAACTTGCAAACAAGTTTAATTCTTACATTTTTTCTCCTAGGACTACTCAAGTGGCTTCGAGTACGTCTAAAGAGTTTGTCTTTGAACAGATAACTGAGAATT
>JAOBYF010128999.1:0-11225 GCA_025403605.1 Parazoanthus darwini | reverse complement strand
AGTAGTAGTAGTAGTAGTAGTAGTAGTAGTAGTAGTAGTAGTAGTAGTAGTAATCGCCAACTCATCAAATAGTTTGTACAACTCGCTACACTACTCACTTGGCCTCTTCAAAGTTTCCGGTACTGTATTCCTGCACATACAACGCGTACGCCAGGTCCTCGTGAGCTGTGGCAACATGGAGGTTATTGGTCCCGAACACTTTTTCTCGCACATGAAAAGCAGCCTACAACACACAAGGAATACGTAAATTAAGGGCGACCTGTAAAGTTATAAGACAGAAGTACAGCAGTACAACTTGATATGATATGAAAGATGACATCGCGGCTAACGAGCAGAGTTACGTGTTTGATTGCCTCATAGAATATAATATTAAAACTGTTAAGAAGAAATCTTACAAATCGTTTCTTTGAAACATTTTGCAAAACGGGGTGACAATAAAGACTATTACAGTATGACAATAAAGACTATTACAGTATGTTAACAAGAATGAATAAAAAAAGTTTTTGAATTTGTTCGTTTTTTCATTGGTTAAATACACTAATAGATTCTTGTCCTTCTCTTCCCCAAATTTTGTGCAGTATTGATAATATTCGAGGGTGTGTGTTTAGGGTCATCTGCTGTTTAAAATGAAAGTAAACTGAATAAAAATTCGCTCCAAATGCAGGTCTCAAAGCCAGTGCAAGACACTGTTCAACTGAGGTAGATTAAGACACTAGCAAAGATCAATCTTTACTAGTAAAACTATGACAAAGTATGCTAAAGCTATGATGAGATCGAGACAGACAACGATACCGCATGTGCAGAGAACATGTGCGGATATGTACCTTTCTAGAGTAAAATATACTTGTAGAAGCCCGTATCATTGACTCGACAGTGATACTTGCTCGAACTGAACAAAGAACCGTACAATGTAATAATTAGCAACAGTGGTGAACTTGCCTTGTAGACCTGCACAGACAGCCGGATGGAGTCCACATTTAGTAGGTAGAATCCATAGTCGATCAAAGTGTCTGCATACTTTGGATGATGGTCGCCATAATGTTGCCTGTGAATGGATGGAAGTTTCAGCATGAAATAGGTCATGTTTTAGAAACCAAACTCACATTGAAACCAAAACGACCTGTACAATTCATACCCTGCGTGCACAGATCTCCGCTCGCAGGGTCTACAGTTTGCAAGTTATAAATTTTGATGTTACAAACTGAAAATTTGTTGACAAGAATTGTAAACACCAAAAATGTCATTTCCGTAACACATCTTACACAACAAGAATATACGTCAGTCGGAGAACCAGTCTCATTCTATACTGCGATTGGTTTCAATACTTAGAAACCTCCATCTTCAATTTCGAATTTTCTCAGTTTGAGTTAAATTTGCGGAAACTTGAACCTGTGTCCTTCCTTTCGCACTGGTTTCAACAGCGAGAAAACCTCTGTACTATCAACAACACCCGACCAAAACTTTTCAATTCTACCTACATAACAAAATAGACTACGTGTTCAAGTACACTTTTTCTTCCCTGGTACTATGTCTGTCTGTGAATATCTACTACGTGAAACAGTGACGTCCACCTTCATATCTTTACTCCAGCCCCGAGCTTTCACTATCTACGCCTGCTTAGTCGAGACTAATAGACACATACAGTCGCAAATAATCACCTGCCTGGATTAATTCTTTGGCTATATCCCATTCGGAAGTACAAAATTTAGATTAGATTACATTTGTTTCCTTAGTATAGCAATTTCCATATTACATTGACATTGTGAGCTACATTTTCACTTCGGACTACCGAGTAAAAAGGTCCAAATACTTTATAGTTTGATACTGAGATAATTAACTTCGAAGAAACATTGTAGTTTTATCATGAGGAACTACTGGAAAACAAAAAGCCTATCTTTGGATAGCAACACTATTTGGCTTGCAGATGCAGAATTATTGGGTTTTTCTAAAAAGATACACAACCTAACATTGGGCAACATAGGGTATTGTTAGGCGACATCAGGCAACATTCAGCGACATTAGGCGACACTAAGCGACATTGGGCCTAAAGGTAGGCCTACAAAACAACAAACAAATGGGTTCAATCACCAAAAAATATATATGTTGTTTTATTCAGACCAACTGTATAAGTATATACGTAGACCATTTGGCAACCGGTTCCTCTAACGCTCGAAAATCCTTATCAACTTTTGTCGTTCACACGAGCTCTATATTGATTTGATTCTTTTTTCAAAACAGACAATTTCAGCATGCCTTTGCGGTGAGACGTTTGTAAGCATCGGTAGGCGAAAAAGGGTGTTGAGTACTGAATTTTTCTGTCTAGTATTGAGATACAAACAATGCTGTAATCACGGAACTTCTGCAGTAAACAATTCTTCTCTGTTGGATAAAAAATAAATTTGGTCATTCTACAGGTTTTTGTTGTAACGGGATTAGACAGCAGTTTACTGACAAAAACACGCAATGAGAACAATACGCAGTAACATGAACTACATTGTACAGTTGTTGTATCAGTAGCCAACAGCTACCAATTTCTTACCTGGCCAGAAACAAAGCTTGCTTTATCAATTTCTCGGCTTTCTTGAACTTCCTTTTCACTACACAAGCCTGAAAAGTATTTAAATCCTAAATTTAGAGTTTAATAATACTATAATAGGCAAAAACGAAGTCTAACTAGCGCATAAGTTACATTCGCGCCTTATAGAAGAGCATAGACGGATAGATTGACTGGAAAACATAATTAACAACGGTGTTGCGAATCGTTTCAGAGTCGTACTAATACAATATGATAAACACATTGAACTGTGACATTGCTGCTTATTTTACTTTGTTACCTTAAGTGGTTTGAGCAAACTAAGCAATCTCATTTGTGGCATTAATTATATCACTGAGAAATTTGTTGGCTGGGTGTGAGAACACATACACGAGGAACATGCGAGAAAAACACGAAGACACAAACAGTTCTTGAAACTTATTTAAACTAAGTACTTGAAACTACCTTGGAAGCTTGCCTGAGAATGTCCACGACAGTCTGTTGAAAACACAGTCGATTAAGTTAGCAACCATGCACCCTCACATAAAATTAAAATGTCACTACCAGTTACGTCATTGCTTCTTCAGAGACGGTCTTTGAAAGCAGCACAAGGCAGTGATTATTTTTCTTGTTCTACAATTACTTAAAAAAACTGATTTCAATGTTGTGATCACATTCTAATGAACTAGTGAAACTCATTATAAAACCAAACGAAGTCCTCCATGTATATGATGCTCGTTACTGTCCTTATGCAAAAAGCAATTTTTTGCAAAGCAACGATGATGCTCTCGCAGCAGATGGTGCAAGATGCATGTCACGACTACGATTGGCCTCGCACTGTTTCAAAAACTCGATCCTTCTACTTCTGTTCTGTGCAACTTGTTTTACACTGAATTTCCATTGCGATGCTTGTTGGACAGAGGATGTGTTAGATCCATGATTATGCACTACTTCAGCAACCTGCCTCGAGCGCATTGGCATTTACAGTAATGTATTTCAAGATAAAAGAAAAATTGCCTCGTGTTTACAGGTTCATGAGAGTATACTGAGAGAATATGAAAATATTCAAAGCACATAGTTAAGACTTTCGTTAGATTAGATGCGTTAGATCGTTAACCTTTATATTCATTACACATTTCATTTTCATACATTATTTTAATTGTGTTAAATATAAACTGTGTAATTCTGAAAAGCAGCCTTTTGTAGCGAAACTGCTACTGTATTCCCAACCTTTACTGGTAGGCCCAGTGCAACCTCTTGTAGCGCCCTCAGACTGCTTCCGTAGGCCTGTAAAGGGGTAAAAAGCATGCTTTGTTAACAAATGATCGACATTAACTTTATCCAGCTGTTCCTCATACTTTTTCCTATCAATCTTTCAGTGTGTGCTCAATAAGTAAGAATGTACCTCATCATATTGACTGAGTGCAAACAGCAAACTGCATTTTTCCCCATGAAGAGCTGCGGAATCCACGCTCTTTTCTCCACTCAGTTTCCGAACTAGTTCCATTGCGTCATCAAAAGTGTTCTTTGCTGGTGTAAACTTACAATTTGCTGTTCGTACATGAAGAAGCCTATTGGGACAAAAGGTAACAACAACAACAACAACAACAGTTATGTTTTGTTATTAGTCTACTAAGCTTTAATGCGTTCGGACTGAGCTTTTAGGCCTTTTCAACCAAAGTGATTAACTGTATTTGTCTAACTGTATGGTATATCTTTTTGTTTCAGCCTATGCACATGGAGCCAATACACTGTGGTGTATTAATGAATTGACATTTTACTTGTATTTATGTAACTAACATCCAATCAACCTGTTCCCCATGGGAGTGACCTAACATTTAAATACGAAACTCGCGGCAAACACTTTTTTAACCCTGATGATGACTTTTAGTCGAAAATGTTCAGTTTTATTTGTACATACTTTAGCCTTTTAACTTTTTTAAACGTAACTAGTATAGTTTACACAGTTCTCATGTAAAGAAGTTTTAAACTTTTATTACCTAATGTTTAAAACACAGTATATGTACATCTGAAAGTTATATGTGAAATGCGAATTAATCTGTGTCTTATTCAGTCTGTTTACAAACCTTCCATGCTACCTTCTACCAACCTTCCGTCCCTCTTTCTGTTTTTCGTTCCTACCTTCCTACCCACTATCCTTCCTAACTACCTACGTAACTACCTACATGTACCTTTCTTCCTTCCCTGCTTGTTTGCTTCCATCCTTCCCACTTTCCATTTTCCTTTCTTCCCACCTTTCTACGAAACTTTCTTCCTTCCTACCTACCTTTCTACCAACTTTTCTTCTTTCCTACCTTTCTTCCTTCCTTCTTTCGTCCCTACCTTTCCACTTTTCCTCTTCCCACCTAATTCTACGAACCTTTCTTCCTTCTTACCCACCTTCCTACCAACCTTCTTTCATACCTACGTACCTACCTACCTTTCTTCCTTTCTACCTTTCTGCCTTCCTATATTTCTTTCTTCCTTCCTACCTTTCTTTCTTCCTTCCTTTCTTCTTTGCTTTCTTGCTTCCTTCCTACCTTTTCACTATCCTTTCTTCCCATTTAATTCTATGAACCTTTCTTCCTTCCTACCCACTTTCCTACAGTACCAACTTTCTTTCTTTCATATCTATGTACCTACCTACCTTCTTTTCTTCCTTCCTACCTTTCTTCCTTCCTTCCTATCTTTTTTCCTTCCTTTCTTCCTTCTTACCTTTCTTCCTTCCTACCTTTCCATTTTCCATTCTTCAGCCTTTCTACAAAACTTTCTTCCTTCCTGCCCACCTTTCTCTACCAACCTTACCTCCTACCTATCATCCTACCTTCCTTCCTTGCTTCCTTGCTCCTAACCCTCCCTCCCTCTTTCCTATGTACCTTCCCTTAATACAAACTTACCTTTCTTCCTTTCTAACTTCCTTTCTTATTTCCTTCCTTTTAGCGACTTACTGTACCTTCTTTCCTACCTTCCTACCTAGCTACCCACTTTCCTTTCATCTGTCCACCTATCTTCCTACCTTCTTTGCTTCCCTTTACTGTGATAACTTATCTTCCCTCCCTCCACCCAACCTAACGGCAGCATCTCCTACCATCCATTCTTAATCCTACCTATCAACCTACCTACTTGCCTACAGAGTACCTACCTACCCCTCTATCTTCCTACATGTACATTCATTCCTTCAACCCCCGAAATTCTATGGTAAAGTGCTTTTGAACACTAATTGAGAGTTTATACATAAATAATTTGATAAATTTACCATTTTTATTATTCTGAGGAAATTAATTTTAGTTCTGATGTGTGTTCAGTCCAATTATCCCAAGAAACTTTTTTGAAAGTTCCAGATTCTTTTAGGAAAACTCTGTATGTAATCTAACAAACCCTGTTTAAAACTAAAATTAACTAAACTACATGTACAGGTTAACGTTCAAATGATTTTTGATTTACCACAGTGGGCACAATACCTTGTGAGAAGCTTTAGTAGAATTCTGCAATGGCATAATATCCTTGTATCAAACAAACCAATACTATCACCAAAAATCCTTTCTGCATCATTGTACCAACCGGTTTCAGCCAGAAAGCTGCCTATTTATAGAGCAAGAATGATTTTTAAAAACACTTTCAAATGAAACATGGAAACATGTAGGCATGTATTAGCATTAACTGAGTTGCCTCTGAAACTCCACATCCTAGTCAAAATTACCCCCACCCAAAGGAAATTGGAAATTCAAATCTGGGAAGGTAGGTCCAACAAACCAAGTGTTTTTAAAAGAAATATATAATAATTAATGTATCAAGTACTCAAACTGGAAATTCCTGTGGGAGGGAGGCACCACCAAGCAGATATCCTTGTGGTGGAGACATAGATATTTTTTGCAACCACACTAACAGATGTTTTTGCTACCATGAAACCCTTGAGGTTTGTCACTGCTCTAACGTTTTTATTGGTTTGTAATTGAACAAATTTTACCTCAATTTTAGGGGCATATGATATAGAATTATTGCAGCAAATATACATGTATAATTCTGCAATAATACTATTTAATTGAAGTACACTGTACCCATGCTTTAATTTGAAACTTAGCTTTGCAAGATTTCTGTTTCTTCTTTGGCTGAGTTGCAGGATATATTTTCAAAATTAAACCAACCCACTTCAAAAATTTTAATTTAAGACCAAAAAATATAGATAGTTACCATTTTATTAATTATATTTTTAATAATATCAAAACATATATATTATGTTTTTTACAGAAAGATGGATCTGAGACATATGATCTATACAATTACTAGTTTAAACCGTTATAATTAGAATCTTACCAACACTAAGACCCAGACCAATAAGTTTATTGCAATCACTGGAAGGGTTCCCTCTTTTTGCTACATTCTGACAACTCTGACAAAATTTATCAGCTAGTGTCTTGGACACATTATAGCCATGGTCCATCAGAGCTTGGAATGGACAGTACAGTTGCACCCTATGAAAAACATCATATGTACATGTGTAAGTTAATACTAACTGAAAAAGCACTTGATTTCTGACTATCCATTGTAGAGGTAGTAAGGGATAAAAAGACCTTAAAATTGTTCATGACATATGATTTCATTTTCAAAAAACCTAATCTCCTCTCTTATGCAGTCTCTTGGGAGCACCTGAAAGGCAGCATACTCAAACAGCTCTGTAAAATTTGCTATTTTTTGGATCAATTTCATGTTTAGATTCACATACTTTGCCTGCTACAATAGCTCATTGTAATTATTCTTAAGGTAAATTTCATGGCTCATGTTTACTCAAGATCTACAGTATGCTTATGGCATTCTGTGCTCCAAGTTTGTTAATTAACTGCAAAACAGCTCGATCTGGAAAAAGTTGACAACTCTTGGGCTATCCCATCGCAGGCTGATTCATTGCGACTGTCACACTGGGTGCGGGAATTTATAATTTTATTTAATCAACTGATAAATTAACCCTAAATATGCTTTCTGTAAACAATAAGTGCAAAATGGCCTTTACTTTACCAAGCATTCTTGATAAAAATCAATATTTAGAGAATAGGAACTGACATTTCAGGGCCTCCAAATTTCAAAAACTGGGACTCTATCCCTAACCAGAAAGGAAAACAATTGGTCAGGATCGAAACTGTGCAATGAATTTCACTCAAAAAAGGATTTTGCAAATATAAATTACCAGTCATTTAAATAATTTTATAACCTTTGCAGTGATATATAGGTTTATGGCTATCTGACGCATATTAACAGAGCTACAGACTGATAACTAAAAACACCACTCAAGGTGTTCAGTATAACCTTAAGAACATTTTCATTAATATATTTGCAGTAGCAATGTACTGGATGGTTTGATTTTGTGGTTCTTTTATGATCATGTGGTTACACTGCACCTTGCCCTCATACAGAGCTAGTAGGTGGTGATATGGTGGTGGTGTTGGGGAGGGGGCCGGGGAGGGGGTGAACATGTAATAATATTAAAAGAAAGAACTAATACTGTGACCCCAGGGCAATAGTTCTCATAACTACACTGTATGTACTAAAACAAAACAAAATAAGCGCATTTTTCCTGCAACAGAAATTAGTTACTTTCCTTGTGTATATACTGTACCAAGGAACTAACCAAGCTGTGGAATGACAACAAGATGTTTGAGGCAGGTACACATGAGTTTCGTACAGCATACATGTACAAATGCTGCTGAACAATGATTAACAGAAAAATTCTGTATGAGTAAAATTGCACTGAAAATATAACATCGAGGAGCCCGAAGCATTGGATAATCATGATACGGCTTAAAAAGGTCTAAAAACGCATTTATAACGTCGGTTTTCAAGAAGTTTCCGGTACTGGAACGACGTTTATACTTAAGAGCCGATAATGGGCAACGCGGAGAATATCCGAAGGATGATGCCAGACCACAGCTGGTGGTTCTATTTATTCCACAACGAATCGGGTCGTTGTATAATAAATACAAACACAAATCGAGACGTGTGGAGATTGCACCCGGCTCAGAAAATTGTGAAAAGAAATAATTATTTGAAAAACTCCAAATGCGTAAGTTTAAACTAAAGACATTTAATCAAGTTTTTTTTTATTGTGGCAGAATAAGCCACCGTTTCTTTTTATCACTGCATGTATATGTATGTATCTATTTTATACCAACGATCTGACGTGACTAGGAAAAAATTATCGAAGCTCTACTAAATTTATGTCCAAAATGAAAAAAATCAGACGTTTCAGGTTTACATTAATTTCGTCTAACCTTTGATTGCCTGCTCGCAGAGCCTTTCCAAATGCCTCGAGATCGCATATTTCTGCATTGAGGGTCTCAAATTTTCCGAACATGTAAAGCTGCAAGGGAATTTAAGCATTGTATTTAGTAATCCCTGTGTATAACCATACAGGATACAAGAAATGAAGACATTTCAATCATCGAGTCAAAGGTATGATTCAGTCCCGATTCGATTCAGGTTTACCTGCTGATACACATCACATTGTACAACATCTGGCAAAGATCGAAACTCCACGGAAAATAACTTGTCCTGGTTTACAACAGAACGGATGGAGAGGTCGTACAAAGAACGAGCCTCGTCCGCCATGTTTACATTCTACGCCGAGTGACTCTGTTTGTTGTGTTGTGCTACAGAACACAGGTATAGGTGAAGATAACATAGCAATAATGCAACAGCATAGTTCTAAAATTTTTTAAATAATAATTGTGGAGATACATTGCAATACATTTTTTGCAATCATATTACAGTGTCTTGCAAACAAAAATAAATTCTGTTTCAGTTGACCTCCCAATTTTCAGCCAAGCATGGCCAGCAGTCTCTTCCAGTGGCTTTGCAGTGTGTAGTATGCATAAAACTTTTGATCATTTATTGCTTTTTTAAAATTTTATAAAAAAATCTTTACTCAGTGAAATTGTCCCAGAGATTAGCAAAACACATTACAAAACATAAATAAGTCAGATATGAAAAGTTGCAGCTAAAACAGTTAAACTTGTAATAGAAACTGTTGATTTTCATAATACTGTAATGGTACTGAATTATTCATTTTATTTTTATTTAAAATTTTGACCTCAGACATTTAAGTAATTAAAAAAATCCATAAAACAGAAAATAAATAAAAGTCTGTCCAAAGTGTGGGCACATATGGTATTTGAAGGTGTATGACATTTATACCGTAACACTATACCTAGCACCAACATAACAGAACTCTGCCTTTTTCTGTTGCACTTGTTAATATATGCTTTTAATTATCTTTCCCAATTTCAGATATAGCAGCTGTTTGTAACCTGGTCTGGCACACCCACCTGTTCTAGAATGACCATACGTTCTAGAATGCTCACCTGTTTTAGGACAACCACATGTTTTAGAACACCCACCTGTTTTAGGACACCCACCTGTTTCAAACCCTTGTAAGGACCAAGAGCTGCCACTGTGTTTCCTTGCACCATTACATAACACTGTGTTAATAGCTCAAGAGCCTGCAAAATTTAAGTAATGAAAAAGCTTCTATATCGACATGAACTTGTCTAATGATCACTGTAAGGCATAAGAAGGTGGTTCAAGCATGTCACAGAAAATCATGCTCTTTTTAAGTCCAACAATGTCAATACACAGCCACAGACTGAATTTCTTTCAATTTAAATTTTTTTCTGCAAGTGTCATTCTAGAAATTTTCTTCAACAGACAAACCTTAAGTGTCGCTCCACTGGGACCAACCAATCTCTGCCGTCTCTTTACAAATCTCTCTCTGTTCCTGACAAGAGAGCCAATCTTGATAATATCACAAGCCATCTCATCCTCCAATACTCTCATTGCCTATAATCAAATGAATTAATTAAATTTCTATTAGTTAATTGGCTGGTTTACCAACAAGACAACTGTCTGAAAAGGTTAAAATCCCAAGATGGGCTTAGACATAAGACACAAGTGATTCCAAGAGATATCTTCACCATTTTTTCCCTGTCAGAATAGACAGAGTAAGATTTTTTATATCCAGCTGCCATTCAGTGTAGTACATGTATTTGTATATGCAATGTATATGCAATCAGGTTCAAACTGTCTTGTACATGCAAATGGATAAATTTAGTCACACAATGCAACATATGAAGAGAGAAAAAAGAATGCTTGCCCTATCCAAATCACCCACCTTAGTGGTGATTAACTGGTATTTAAATGTGTTACTTTTACTAAAGACTGTCTGGTTGTGTTTTTAAGCCCACAGGTATTTCATAATTGTGTGACATTTCCTTATACTGCCAGTGTACCATTACCTTTAAAACATATTTTGTCATGATTTATCTTATGAGCAGTCCCATATTTTTCCACAATCAAAGCATCCGCAGAAAACACTGTTCACCTTAAATATCTTGGGTGTGACCACTTTTTCCCACACAGACCCAAGGTTTTCACACAACAAGTACTGCACACTGTAAATAAAAAATCTATTTTTGACAATAGCTCTGAGCAGTCCAATTGTAATGGGATTTAAGCATACTGATTACCTGTTCAAATGGGACACTTCGGGCCATTAGTTTGATCATATCTCTGGCTTTAATGATGACATATGGATCCCAAGTCTTTCTTGTCGTCATTACTGTCATGCTTCCTTCAATCACATCTAATTGGCACGATACTCCCTGCAACATATAAGACATGCATAAAGTCTAAGCATAATTCAAGT
>JAOBYF010128888.1:0-11226 GCA_025403605.1 Parazoanthus darwini | reverse complement strand
TGAGCAATCTAAAACATATATATTTTGCTAAAGTAAAAAAAAAAAAAAAAAGGTGAGGTCGGGAGCATTTTTTAGGTCGGGCGGGGACGCTAAACAAGTAATTTTTTTTATCTGGCCTAAAGTCGATAAATTGAACGTTAATCACCCCGCTAACCTCCCGCGTCATGTTCATGGCGTCCCGGGGTCGGGGGCGGCGAGGCAGGAGTCTCATTTGACTGTAGAGCATAATCATTGCACCGGAACTCGGGCAAATATCCAATGCAAAGATACTGTGCATTGTGGAAAACCTGTCAGCCTGTATACTCGCCAACACTCCGGTTACAACTAGTTTATGACTAATTCGTCCGATAACTAAATTGTGCCATGATTTCCGCACATTATGCCTCCGGAACCAAAATGGTCCCCACACAATTTTAAGAAAAGTCACCATATTGAATTAATGTACTTAACTTGCATTATCTATCTGTTTTGGGGATATAAAACCAATTTGAAAACCGCGTAACCTATTACCCCTGGCCCAGGGCACACGACCTCGTTCCCAGGTCCGTCTCGAGTTGTTCTCCGGCGCTGAACCAAAGAGACTGGGTCTAAATGACTATGCACTTCTCGCGCTGGGCATGATGGTCAGTAAAAGTGATTCAAGATGGCGAACGAACTCGAGCGAGCCGGAGAACTTGAAAGTTCCTCACCAGAAGAGGCAATGGAACTTCTCTCATCCATTGGTACGGACTTTTGTAACACTGACCGAGAAGCGTTTTTAGTTTCTGGGTTAGCAGTTGATTTTTTTGTGTTTGAAACAACACGTTTGTCTCTGTCTACAATTTAAAAGGCTGACACGAGTGTGAAACTTTTTTTAATGTTCTTTCTTTCTTTTCGTAGTTAAACGTAACATTAGGCAAGGAGAGGAAGAAGAAATCAAAATGAAAGAGCAAGCCATTCTTAATCTTGGTTCTTTACTTTCAAAACATGGAAAAGCAGGAGGTAAGTTGTCCTTCAAGTCTTTGTCTTTGGTTTTGCAATTGAAAATTGTCAGACGTTCATCCGTTCATTTTCAAGAAAATAAAAAGAATAAAAGAAATACTAAATACTATGTATGGGTGTTGATCAACAAAGGTTGATATGGTATGTTTTTCGCCGTAAGGTTTGGCGAAAAACATACCAAATCAACCTTTGTTGATCAAAATAAATATCGGTTCCCACATATTTACATGTAACTTGCTCGCCAACGCAGAAACAATAGATTTTTGCAAAACTAGTCTTTTAGTGTTTACTAAATACTACAAATCGGCTTTTACTTCTTTATCCAATACAGTAGGGGGGTTGTTCATGTTACTGTTAGTTTAAAGAATAACAATGTCACTATAAAAATTATTTTCCTTTGTCGATTTGTATAGAACTGGGAGGCTTGATCAAATACATTCGCCCCTTTTTACAAGAAGTCTCAAAGGCCAAAGCTGCAAAGTTGGTCAGAGCTCTTGTCGACTTGTTTTTGGATATGGAAGCATCAACAGGTGAAGAGGTTGGTACCACTAGTTAATGGAGGACATCCCTGGGACTGGTTTGATGATTTACAAATTACAAATTAAAGTGGAAATTAATCTTTTCTATTAATCAATACAATCTAATCACCTTAATCCGCAAAGGGACTAGTCCATCACTATGATGATGAGAAAGTGCAATTCATGGTCATTTAGGTGCTATTAGTTCCGAATGTGCAAGGATACGATTGGTCAGTGGTGCTCATGTAATGGGTTATTACAGGCTTACATTGTACCACAAAGTTTGGCAGTGTATTCTGGTCCCTAGTGGTTCTCACTTTAAAACTACCCTTATAGGTGGTTGAATGGCTGCCCTTGGCAATAAACTTTTGAGGGTTTAAAAATGTTTTACAAGTAATCCTCTGTTTTTTGATATACATAAAAGTATTATGGTTGTGTCTTTGTTTTTGGTTTTAAACAAATTTAGTACTTACTGTTGTCTTGACTCTTTTCTTCTTGGCTGTTATATTGGCCAGCACCAGTCTCAGGGTTTATGTTGTTGTTCCTGAACTTCGCTGGTCATAATTCCTGATAAATCACACTGCTTGCCACTAAATAACCTCCATGGCATCCACTTGTTTGTCACCCCAAGAAATTGTTTATTTCAACAGATTTCCTGGGGAATGCTTCTGAAAATGACAATGTGAATGTATAGAAATGGTTTCTGTAGTTCCTCAGAAGTTCTTTACATACAAATTCACTATTAAATGTTTAAATTGTACAGTTTCTTAATAATCTGCTTTTGTTGTCCATACTGTACATTGTAGGTGGCCCTGTGTCAGGAGTGTATCGACTGGGCCAAGCAGGAGAAAAGAACATTCCTGAGACAGGCTCTTGAGGTACGTCAGCCACAGTCCTTTACGATAGCTCCCTTCAGTACATGTATATATAATTAATATGTAGTTTAGAACAACCAGGAAGTAATAAGTTTTGCAGGTTTTTAACACAGGACTCTAAGTTTTATGGGAAACACAATGTAGGTTCCAGACCCAGAGCTCCTGAAAACTCATCAGCTAACTACAATCATGTATTTTGTCATGTGGAGTGAGTTTGATGCCATCCCAATATGCTTTGCACAATTGAAAGTTCAAACAATGCACTTTAGGCAAACAGCAGAAACATGTGCAATATGAAACTTTACATCTAGAAAACTAGTCACCATACAATATTGGAGAAATTTTTTTTGCACATCAGGTTATGCTCTGCTCATAGGTTATTGACAATAACCATAATTCCTGTAGTCATATTTGGGAACCCAGGGAAACCAATCAGAGTTCACATT
This sequence comes from Parazoanthus darwini, assembly GCA_025403605.1. Lineage (NCBI taxonomy): Eukaryota > Metazoa > Cnidaria > Anthozoa > Zoantharia > Parazoanthidae > Parazoanthus > Parazoanthus darwini. The sequence goes on along the minus strand of JAOBYF010128888.1, from coordinate 8,406 downwards.
TTAGTGCATTTATTTTCTGGTTATGATTTTAGCAATGAAAGGGTTGTCAAACTGACTGGGACTGATAAGATTTCTTCAGTCCTTTGGCTTCTTGTAGCAATTTGTGCATTCACATGGTTTTACTGTAGACCCTACACAGTATTCATAAATGGCAGCTATTTTCATATTATTTTGTCAGTATTTATATTATTTAGCTCAACTACATGTAGACATGTTCTTAAGTCAAAAAATCGAAAAAATATAATTACCTGAATGAGGCTAGTAGGGCTATTTTAAACGGAAACAATTTTAAGAATATTAAAAAAAGCCGCCATTTATGAATAGGGTCGATAAAATGCCCCACTTGGCAAAATGGTTTTCGTCAGTGTACTGCAATATGTACCAGTTTATTGTAACATTTTCAGTAAGTTCCCTTTGGTTTAAAGAACATATCACAGTTTGCCTGCATGTACATGTAAACATAATTTAGTTGAGGATTTGGATATCAACTGATGAACATTTGGTTTCTGTTTTCTTGCAGGCCAGACTAATAGGATTGTACTATGAAACAAGGAACTACACAGAGGCTTTGAAAATAGGTACCACTCGTTAAAAATGCAAATATTTTCATTATGATATATGACTGACGTACTGTATAATAATTACAGGTCTGGTCTAATAAGTTATTCTCATAATGAGAAAAGAATAAAGAGCATTCACATACATGTATTTTCAACGAGGCTTCAGCAATAATATGCAGTACATGGGATTAAATAAATAGGGTCATGGAATTATTAATTTCTTGCATATCATCCTAAACTTTCATAAAATGATATAAGAAACTGCTAAAACTGCTCCTGTAACAAGGTTATTGCATATATGTGTAGAATATAAAATAATTTAATATATATTGTTACCCTGGTAAAATTTTTAAGGTAAAAAAGCTTTTGAATGCCCCACTGTTTCAGCTGGCCTCCAGCCTTCATCGGGGAAAATGATTAGAAAAGTTTCAGCAAAATGCATTTAAAATTTAATATAATTATTTTTTTACCCTTGCCCTTTTGCAGTTGGGAGGTTTTTATCAGAATAACAATAGTTAAATTATATGTACAGTACATGTAAATCTATTTTATATTTTACACTTATAAGAAGCTGTTTGATATCAGCCTCGAGTATCAGCACTGCAACATCTCAGAATTCATCATTTACTGTGTTATCCCTTGTATACACCTGTAGTGCATAAATATTCTGTTTTCTTATTCATAAAAAGGCTCCAAATTACTGAAAGAACTGAAGAAGTTGGATGATAAAGCCCTTCTTGTTGAAGTTCAACTACTGGAGAGTAAAGTTTATCATGCTCTTTCAAATGTTCCAAAGTCCAGGTGAGTTCTGAATCTACAAAAATTTTCCATTTCTTGTTCAATGCCAAACACCCTTTATTTGTTCTGTTCCCTCAGAAAGTCACGAAAAACACTCCTCAAAGCAGATTTCTGAGACCATTTTGTAACTGTAACAAATCTGTTATTGTTCCAACTTTGATAAAATTGTTAATGCAGTAAAAGTTATACAACTAAATGTTTTTGACTTAAAAGACTTTTTAGTTGAAAATGTTTTGTTTTTATAAAACTTTTAATTTTTACAGCCCTAATAACTTTATCAGATTTATCTTTAAGTGAACATATGTCAAATGCTCCAACTTTGTTTTGTTACTGAGCTACATGTACTTGTTTTATTTGTTATCATTAATTTTGTTACTTTTTACCTGCAGAGCTGCTCTGACATCAGCCAGAACAACTGCCAATGGTATCTACTGCCCACCCAAGCTCCAAGCAGCACTTGACATGATGTCAGGTAAGTTGAATATCTTGTGTTCTTTATTTCTTGACAAAATTATACACAAAATTATGCCAGTGCCTACTTCAGGCTGCATTCTTCCCAGGGGAGCAGGCCCTGCGTCTACAGATACAAGTACTTAATCCCCTTCCCCCTACAGTGTAGTCAAGGATTTTTTAAATGTTAACGAACCTCCAGTTTGACTCATTAAGTTTTATTCTAATACATTTTTATTTTTACAAGCCCTGTAAAAAAGAACATGAACTGTCTGGTAAAGAGCAAACTGATACTTGGAAGTCCCCATCTTTGAAGCCTTAAAAATTAATGAAATAGGCTCTCTTGAGAGAGGCTCCCAGTTTTGCCCCCACCCCTCTAGAAACTGCAGTTCAAGCCCATGCAGTCGGTTTTAAGACATTTTGGTTCCCGAGATGGCCCCCCTGTCCCCTTGAAATTCCCAATTTCCTCTGCATTGATCAGGTATATGAGTACTTTATAGATGCTTGTATTTGTTGTAGCTGTCTGCAAAGCAGAGCTTGTATCCTTCTACATGTACATTGTGTATTTGAACTGTTTTCTCCCCTGTATGCAGGTATTCTACATGCTGAGGAAAAAGACTTCAAGACTGCGTATTCTTACTTCTATGAAGCCTTTGAGGTAAATGAATACAATGGAGTCTGAGAACTGAGTTCACTTTTGAGGGACCAGGAGAGAAACTAAGAAATCCATTTTTTTCTGCTATACTAATTTTTATGCATTTGCATCACAAAAATGGGCTAAAAACAGTAATTTTCACCAAATTGAGCAAGATGTCCCTTGAAAACTGCAGAGTAATTGTCCAGTTTTGTTTATTTTATGGTAACTCAAAGAAATATTTGGTTTAACTGGATAATCAAGCAAAACACTCCTTCATACAAAGACTTACATGTACTTAAACAATGAGAGACAATAGAAATTTTTGGCAACTACATCTGCTGGTATACTGTGTATTTTGCAGTTTTTTGGACCCTTCTAATCTAAATTTGCCTCTTTTGGAGTAGTTGTGCAGGAAGGAAGTTAAGTGTTGTAAGACAGCAGCAATGGAGTTGGGTTAGTAGAAGGAAAGGAGTAGTGTTATACAGTAGTGGAGATACACGTTGTAGGAAATGGGGGCTGAGGGGCTGAGTTAGTAAGAGGGGGTAATGCTAAGCAGTGGGGGAGGTGAGCATTGTGGAAGAAAGGGAGTAGTACAGGAAATATGGGTGATGAATAGGGTATTTTGATGGAAGGGTAAATGTCTAGTTTTTTGCAGCAAGGGAGTTGAGCATTGAAGGGAAAGGCCCAATCACTGATGTTATTTCTTTTGGCCATGTGTAGGGATTTGACTCCATTGATAGTCCTAAAGCTGTTTCTGCCCTGAAGTACATGTTACTGTGCAAGATCATGCTAAACTGGTTAGTACGTGAATGTGAAGAAAATATACTGTCCTGTTCCTTGCAGTTACCATATTTACTCGATTAAGCCCCACACCCCAGTGGCTTATTTGAAACACTGAAGATGGTTTAAAAATAAGAAGCAAAAGAACACAATGTCGAGTTTTATATTAACACTGGGAATTACAGGAGAGAACTTGCCACCTCATTTGGAGTGCAAAAGCTCGTGCCTCAAATAAGCCCCGCCCACAAATAAACCCTGCCCCCAAATAGGCCCTTCACCGAAAAGTTTGAAATTAAATAAGCCCCGCGGGGCTTAATCGAGTAAATTCGGTACTCAGTGAGTGGTAGTGTTGCTGAATGGTTTGTCAACCCCCAATGATTATTATGTTGTGGCCTTGTTTAAGGCACTTAGTTACTTTGACAGCTCAGCTGATTCTATTTATGATTCGAGTATTAGCTTCTGATGGATTGATATCCTGTCTTGAGGGAGTTACAACACTAAGAAGATAGGAAATTATTGGTGGCCCTGAAGAAAGGGAAAAGAGCTAGTTTTCTTAGAGCTTTTCAGTGTAACTTTTTGGGTCAAAAGTATGGTCTGGTACACTGAAGTTAGAAGTAAACAGGGTTCGTACAAAATCTTGAAAACTGAAGAAGTTTGGGAAACCAAAAATGTCTGGAAAGTCTGGAAAAATATAGAGCAAAGGTCTGGATTTTCTGGCCTTTATTCCATAGCAGAAACTACGCCCATTATTTCCATTATTAGAAGATATGCTTAATACTTGAAAATTATCTAAAACATCAAAAGACTACTTAAAAATGTAGGTTGATAAACTATTTAAAATCTTGGCTTTTGGTGAAATGGCAACAGCCTGTAATACTTTTACCTAATTTTGAGTCAGGAAAAAGAGGAAAAAGGTCTGGAATAAGTCTGGAAAAGTCTTGAATTTTGTATAATTTCCTAAATTTTAATGTCTGTATGAATCCTGAGTAGAGTAACGGATAACACATTTTGCACACAGTAATGTTCACCATGGCCCTCACCAGAACACTGCAATCGAGACGTTTTTGGGTTCTTTTTAAAAAGTCCCTGAGATGGAATTTCAGGAGCTTTATTCCCCTGTCCATGGACAGTGTGGCAAATAATTCAACCCTTGTTGGCAAAGCCGAGGATTGAACACAGGATCCTGGGTTTGCAGGATTTTTGGACATCCAACAAACTGAGCTAACCACGATCACATAAAATACATGTACAGTATAAATTAAAATGGGTATTTTTGGAACTCACGTTTGTCAGTTAGCAAAGAACTTAGTTTCAGGCATGTGGTATCTCCTTTCACATAATTTTTTTTAATAGTATGTGTGTAGCGATTTACCGTATTGTGGTACAAACTTCCGCTTTTCAAGTGCAAAGCTTTTCTTCTAAGGAAAGACTTCCAGAAGTATTGCAAGTACAAGGCATTTGCTCAAAGATGACTGAGGGTTATTGGTCATACCAATTCAACTTATGTTTTGTAAGGGTTTGCAAGGAACTTGAAGTGCCCTTAGAAAGATGCAAGGTCCTTGATGAGTCCTTGGATTTCAAAACGTATTGTTTTCTCTTGGAAAAGTCGTCGGTCGTTTAAGTATCACACTTATGGACACATATAGTACTTACTGTACATGTTGTGTATTTATGCCATAGAGTATTCAAGACATTGGAACTTCTCTATCTACATGAAATAAACAAATTAGAATGAGTACAAAGTGCACTTGTTTTTGTGGCCATGCACTCCCTACGGTGGTACTGTATTTTGCTATTGAAGTAATAAGGTGTACTTATTGTTTTTTATTAACAGGGCTGTGTCATTAGTACATGTAGCCAGAGACCATTGCATTTCCATCATTTTTACTGTATATGCTTGAAGCAATTGTTGACACAAGGTAGCAACTCTGTGACTTAGTAAATGAACAGATACAGTAAATGAATAAAGGTAATTGATTGCAACTCAACATGTAGCAGGAAGTTCAACTTAGTAATCTTGTATTTCTGTCTTGCAGTCCCGATGACGTACAGTCGATCATAAGTGGCAAGCTGGCTTTAAGATACTCAGGACCACAGGTTTGCAATAGTTATTGATATGTTTGGTTTGATGGTATAGATCTGTACTGTTGGTTACAAAGTGCTACTCGATATCACAGTCTGTACATTTAATAGGTTTGGTTAGATGGTACAAAACTTTACTTTTGGTTGAACATTGTAAAGGTTTACTCTTTACACAGGATCGTACACCACCAGTACAAACACACATAAATATTTATTTAAAGATGCAAAATAATTACATGAATAAAAGGAAAACAGAAAGTGCACCCTGAAGGGAAGTTGAGAGGTTGGCCCTATTTGACAACTCCTCACTGGAAAATAAAAGTTATGATAATAAATTTTGATAATTTAGACATTTAAGTGTAGTTTCAGGCTTTTCTTGAACGCACCAACGTTTACCGCTTCAACAGTCTCTGATAAAAAAGGAGTGCTTGTAACAGTTGACTCTTGCTGGTTTGACGTACAGTTTGACACTGTGATCTGATCTGGTACTAGAAAGTTTGAATAACTCGAAGTAGTCGCTAAAGTTTATATTTTCGCTAATTCGGAAGACTGTTTTGTAGCATTCTATTAGGCTAAGGTAGTCACGACATATGGAAAGCGTCGGCCAGTGGAGCAGTTTACATTTAGCGTCACCTCGACCTTGGTTTGGGGCGAGTCTGGACGCTCTTCTTTGAACTTTCTCTATAGCGTGAATGTTTTTTTACAAGGTATGGACTCCACAATGGGGCCGCGTACTCCAGAATAGGTCTTACCAGTGACTTGTACAATATCGAAAAAATATCCTGATTTGGCGTTGCAGTACACGTGTTTCATCTTTATTTGGGTGATAAAGATCTGTAGTGTTGGTTGTAAAGTACTATTCTTTGCCACGTGTTCGAAAATCTCTAACAGTATGTTTGGTTAGTCAGTACAGATAGCGGGTAGTTTTGTTTAATATAAAATTTTAAAAAGTAGTTTACATAGCCGAAACCCTCCTAATTATTGGTAACCCCATTGGAGAACCTGCTACCTAATTATTAGTAACAGTATACATTGATACGAATCTGACCTGTTACAGCTTGTTGCTATGAAGAGTATAGCTAATGCGAGTCACAACCGGTCACTGTCAGAGTTTCAAGAGGTAAGACAATGAACGTGATACATAATTATGGGTTGGTTGGAGGATCCTGTGGTGTTTAATAAAATTAGGTGGAAAAGTGCTGTGTTGTAGTTAGGTGATACAATCTATAGCTTAGGTGGAGTATCGAGTTGTGTTGTAATTAGGTGCTATAGGTGAGTTGTAATGCGTTTTGTAAATAGGTAATACTGATCGGTTGGGTGGAATGTTGAGTTGTTATCAGGTGAACCACAAGGATTGAGAGGAATGACGAGTTGTAATCAGGTGATACAGATGGATTTTGTGGAATATCGAGTTGTATTCTTAGGTACTGTGTTGAAACTAACAGCAAGTGATTCTGTTACTCAGTACCATACTATAAATCTCCTTACATGTAGTTGTGATGTAGGCGCCCTGAATAAAGACTGTTTTAAATTTTACTTTTTTTTGTTACTATTGTTGTATAAATTATATGGTGCTATACTTTCGATTTCGTTTGGGTTGTAATCACAGGTATTTGTATTTTGTAGGCAATTAGAACGTTTAAAACGGAGTTAACGGAAGATCCAATCATACGAGTGAGTACGACATCCAGTTATCGTTGGTGGTTTACATACTTAAATTAATTGGAAAACATACATAATGACCAAGAGACAATCAAAACCATTTCATTTATCATTTAGGCACACTTGGATGCACTGTATGACAACTTACTGGAGCAAAACCTCAGTCGAATCATAGAACCATTTGCAAGAGTCGAGGTAGGAACTGCAGTCAGTTTCTCAAAAAAAAATATTGTATATGCTTCATTGCTATTTTTCAAGTAATTATTATTATCTAAATGATTGACCTGGTTGATTGTAATGTTTCAATGAGTTACCAGTCTAACAGCATTTTCTATTTTATCAGATTGAACACGTGGCTAAAATAATCAAGTTACCACTGGTATGTAATCTCTGTATCTGCTGACGCATTCAGGCTACATGTACTTACTAAACAGGTTTCAATTTAACCTTCTGAAAACAATTTGACAAGTTTTTAAAATGCACAGACTGACTTAAAATTGTATTATCAAATTTCTTTATCGTTACAACATTCGAATGCTTCTTTCTCCTATCAAAAGTGATTAAGTTCAACTAGATTGATAGATGATTAGTACGTACGCTTTCAGGGCTCCTATTGGTAGCAGGGATGCTTTCGTTGTGTACCTGAAGGGACTTCCCTGAGATTTTGTATTATGTTTAAATAAAGTACGACTATTCCTATTCCTATTCTGGTAATCGTTGATTTCCTCGAATTTTGAGAGATATCAACCAAGGCCTGGATTTCACTGAAAATGTGATATTTTTGCGACAAGTCCTGGAAAGTTATTGTATTTAAAATTTACTGCTGAGTGCATAAAAATTTACTGCTGAGTGCATAAATAGATTTACTTGGTTTATTTGCAGGTGGTGTGATTTTTGTAACTTTTTGGTTACCTTAATAAAGATTGTTGTTGTTTTTGCCGTCAGTTTCGATCGATCCTAACAAATTTATTTTTATACAATCTGTGTAGTGTTCTGTTCATCCTTGGCAAGACGGTATTCTTTGTGTGCGGCAAATTATAGCAACCTGTATTCTGTGTGAAAAAGGTCCTACAGGCCTTAATATTTCCTGGAAAGTCTGACCTAAGTGTAAGAACTCTGGATAATCATATAAAGTGGAATTATTGTATAATATTGTATATTTCGTTTTTCCTTGCAGAATGTTGTTGAAAAAAAATTATCACAGATGATTCTAGACAAGACACTTCACGGTAATACCAGCTGTGTATTGCGTTGATAGTAGTAGTTACATAGCTGGTTGATACTATTCTATAATCCTCGTATCACTTCTGTCTTATCATCACCATCATCATCATCATCATCATCATCATCATCATCATCATATCATTGTTATTGTTATTGTTATTGTTATTGTTATTGTTATTGTTATTGTTATTGTTATTGTTATTGTTATTGTTA
>JAOBYF010128887.1:0-19017 GCA_025403605.1 Parazoanthus darwini | reverse complement strand
AGTAAAGTAAAGTAAAGTAAAGTAAAGTAAAGTAAAGTAAAGTAAAGTAAAGTAAAGTAAAGTAAAGCAAAGCAAAGCAAAGCAAAGTAAAGTAAAGTAAAATAAAGTACAGTAAAGTAAAGTAAAGTAAAGTAAAATAAAGTACAGTAAAGTAAAGTACAGTACAGTACAGTAAAGTTAAGTTAAGTTAAGTAAAATAAAATTAAGTTAAGTTAAGTAAAATAAAGTAAAGTAAAATAAAATAAAATAAAATAAAGTATAGTAAAGAGAAGTAAAGTAAAGTAGAGTAAATAAAGTAAGTATAAAGTAAAAATAGTAATGCAATGTAAGGAATAGAAAAGTATAGAATGGAAAATACAATACCTAATATTAGGCACCCGTTAATTAAGACACTAGCTATAGGTTAATAGCTGTGTATAACAATACAAGCAGTAAAGTTAAAATAAAAGAAATGTTCGGCATTGTTCATTAAGAAGAATCGTGGTGCAACACGATAAATTAATTCTTTTGTCAGCTAAAATTTTCCTCATCAACTACTTTTGATCAGCGGTGATTACAAAGAGATGCGGAGCATGCGTGCTTCTAAACAGTCAATTACATGTTTTAACTCCTTTTGGCTTTTCGGCAATAAATTAAGGAGTATTTATATTATTGAACCATGCTCTCTGATACACAGAAGTTGTGTTTTCGGTTGAATTAAGGAATTTATCGTGTTTGAAGAAGTCATCCATTCAGTTCCAAACCTACTGTTCTAGAGTCTCAGTATCTCTTTCTCGTGCGGGCATTACCGAGAATCTTCAAAGTAAACAATTATAATTAACTACGGTGCTTTGATGCGGTACAAAACAATTTTGGCTTTTTTGTTTTATTATGCACTTTACTTCTCGTAATCCGTTCGGTGGGGTGTTATTGTAGAAACTAGATCAACCGTACTATTGAGTTTGTGGTGATGTGGAGAAATCGGCAGGTTTTGAGGATCTGTTTAAATACCTCAATACTTTTGAAGGTATAACCTGAGGGTTTGTTCCCCTTGCCAATGTTATTTTTGATATATTTGATAATGTTTCCGACAACTTCTTTTTAAGTATATTTGCGTTACTTCTTTGCCTTTGTTGTGCTATTTATGTACGCAAGCACACTATTGTATTTCCACTGGTGTTGTTTATAGAGGCCAGTTTTAATTTTTAGAAATGGCACTAAATGTAAATACGTGCCAAAGTACGAATGAAAACTAATCCTTCCTTTTATTGATTAACAGTTGTTCGGCAGCGCTAGTTCCGACTTTAAGACTTATTTTTTAAACGTGCACTATATGTTGACGCGTGCGGATTAAGTTTCGTTCAGTGTAACGAAGTTTTGTTTCTAAACTTCGTGATTATAGGCTGAAAACAATCAATACAGTCATCTGTGTCGAGTATTCAAATAAATAGTGTGTGCTAGTTGACACATTTTCGTGCCACAGTTTAATTAGTTGTATTAAAGTCTCGCAAGTGAAGTTTGCCGAAAATGAAACATTGATAATAAAGAGCTTAGTCATAAATTCTTTTTTTATTTCTACAGTTTCTCAAGAAAACTCAATCCGCCGTGTAACGCGTGTAATTCTCTACGTAGGAAAACACAAAATACGTTTAAGAGAGAAAGCTGGATTGTAACTCTTTTTCCTCCAGTTTATTTTTTTTTTTTGAAAATTACAGAGTCTAGTTGTACTGGAGCGACTCTCCTTTGGTTTAAAAATTGGCAGGAAAAATAACTTGCTCCGGCAATTAGGAGAGTTTGATCTAGCTAGAAAAAAATTAGAAATATTCTTCTGTCAGGTTTTCCATGCTGTGAAATTGATCTAAATTAAAAACTATGAAGCGAAGTAAGAAACCTTGATTGCTGTTATAGTCTCCATTATTTGACGACAAATCTGAATGTTTCACTCAATAATAATGAAGAAGCGGCCTCCGATCACCTAAGCGAGACAAGCTGTGTTTGCAAGATAACCGCTAGGTAGTGTTGCGGTTCTGCGCAGGATTTGATGACAATTAAGATAAAATATTTATAGAATGATATCAATCAGTATCTGCCTTTTGAAATTTACACTTTTTTAGAAGAATGTATCTCACTGAAGCAAAAAGTTCAGTTAATGTCAGCATTCAGTCGACTTCTGTATCATAGTACCAGTCAAACTCAGTAATAAAACGTTGTAGAAATAGCGATAAGATTTGCGTATGATCCGTAGTGCTCACTCATACAACTTATATTTGATTATTTTTTTCCACAATCTGCTAACTCTGTTGCATTTTGATTCATCTGCGTGATTTTCGGCCAAGTTACTTTTACGGAGAAACCGTAGTTTCTTACCTTTTCCTTGAATTCGTTCAGTTGCCAGTTTCGCTTTAGAAAATCCCTCTTCTCATTAATAAACCCTTTTCCAAATTAGAGCACTTTTTCCCGTGTGATGAGCTTGTCACCACCGACGCGCTCAGAGGTTTGAAATATATATGTATGCAGCGGGGCTCGACAGAATTAGGGGTTATCGGCTGAGCCGAAACTGTGTGTTGACGCAGGTGCACAACCAGGCCTTCTTATCAGTATAATTGCTATTCATATTTGTGGCTTGGGAAGCTGTTGATTAAGAGATTTCATTTTTTTCCCGAGGTCATTCGTGATCAAAATCTGGTTAGCAATTCAATGAAAGCTCTTCGTCGGATCTGTTTCGTCGCTGTTAAGGCCAACAAAAATACAACAAAACATATTTTTCACCCATTTCAGAGATTTCTAGACTTATTTAATAGGCAATCATTTTAGGAAAGTGTTTGCAAAATGTTTCCCCTCGTAAACGTCAGATTAGTCAAACATAGCTTCATTGACGGGAGACTTGATAAATGGGTTTTGTACAGGTCGAAAAGAGCCTTTATTTGCATGAGAGAAAAAAAGACACGCCCTCAGCACAAATACTGTGATAAAATTCACGAAATCGAGAATTCTTTCAGCAACTTGTTGGAAATATGTGGTCATTTGCTGCGGTTTAACTTGTAATCAGTTCATGCAAAAGTATAAAATATATTTACAAGTAATAAAAACTTATAACATGTAAAAGCTATAAATCGTTGCCTTACTTAGCTGAATAAAATGGAGACTGACAGCATATCCTGGAACATATAATTCATTGATCAAACAGTTGTCACTGCGAAAAATAAAACAGCTCTGCGAGTAATGTAGAACAAAAAGAAAAGAAATACTGAGCTGTTAGGCGTGCTAAAATGTAAAACCCTTTTAACATTCCCATTCCTATAATCAAGTTTGCCTATTCACGGGGTAGGAATGAAAGGAAAAATGTATGCTTTGTTCACTTTTACTGTACTATCGCGTAAAGGACACCTATGCCTATTTAAGCCACAAATTTCGTAGACAAGCTGCGTTTTGATGAAAAATAGATTTGTCAAATATCAAAATATTTTAAAGAAGGAAGTCTTGAGATGTATGGCGTTCTACTTTGGGCGGAGAGGTGTTCGATCCACTATTCAATCAGGCTTCTATCGGCTAACTGATTTGTATTTTGTCATACGTTTGGTACTTTTCCTATGGCAGCAAAATTAAAGAAATTTAAACTTGACGCATCTATGCAAATACAAAAGTATATCATACTATTATACAGCATTTTACACGCCCTTCTGATTCTTTTGATTTCGTTTATTCGTCGCTATGTATCGAACTTTGGTCACTAATCTCACTCTGAAGACACAAGCTGTTTACAATAAAAGAGCACGATATATCGATGGTGCTCCAACAGGCACTTAGAAGTCAAATGATAAAAAAAATTCCGGATAAACTGCAAGTAAAGCTGTTTCTCCTACCTCTTTTCTTTCAGTTTAGCGTTGCTAAAAATGATCCCGTTTGATGAGATAGGAATACCGTACACGAAATTTTGTTAAATTGCTTGAAAACGTCTACGACTGAGTTATGATCAATTGGCCAAAACAGTAAAAGGATCATGGAAACCAATAATCGTAATTGTGCACTCGAAAGCTGTCGGTGAAAGTGTGGGCGGTTGTAGTTGTACTTAGCAAATCAAGATAATGACTCCATGATCGCTCAGGACACCGCTCCTGGCTTGACTAAAGACAAATGCGCAAAAACAAAAAACCAAATGAAATGTCAGCGGGACCTTTGAAGTAACTAAAATGGGATAACATTTCACTCAAACTGTTGTGCAAGATTTTTATTCCACGTTGCGCAAAGCGATTTAGCTCAATGACTGCATTTAAAATAATCCGGACAACCTAATAATATATTACGGAAAGTGGAAATACTTTCTATTTTGCGTAAAATGTAGCGACATTTTCGATCATACCGTTAACTGACTGACAAAATTAAGCCACTCAAAAATCTTAGGCAGAAAGTTTATACTTCTCAGAATATAAGTAGGGCAATTCATGCCTCATTGGCTTGTGTTTAAAGTTAAGGACCAATTTGGCCCGGCCTTTCTCCTCTTCCATATGGCATTTCGTGGTTCGTACATATGACACATATTTGCACTTACTATGACTATGTGATAGAGAAAAATGATATGCGAACTTTCAAATGTATTTAAAGAAAATTATGCTGAAGTTAAGCTAAACTTTTACTTATATATATAGACCCCTAAATCCGGCTCGCCGTTATACGCTTCTGCTTGAGCAAAGGTGAGTTAGCTGGGTCTGTGTATGGTATATTAATATATTGGGCGGTCTCTATTAATGTGCCATATACAGACATAATTCGCCATTACTCAGAGGCGAACAAACTTATGGCGACATTTTGGGGGGTCTGTTCAGAAACGAACAACGGCGCCGAGATATGGGGGTCTTCATATATAAATGAAAGGTTAGTTCAATTTGTAGTTTTCTTTAAACATATTTGAAAGCTCACTGACAAATCATATTTCTCTCAATCATGTACAGCAAAACTTTCACATAAGATTTGTTTGTTTTCTCTCCGTTTATGGGTTTTTCAACATTCGTTTTAAAGCAGTGACAATTTGAAAATCCCATTTCTGACTTACCAAACCCATCAGTTTACAAGGACATACACATAGATGTGGCAGATTGCTGCCAGTGTTATAACAATTATTTAACTTATCGAATAAACTTCCACTGCAATTTTCATTTCTATGGCGCCTTGATGGATCCACAAGTAAATACTGTTTTAACATTGAGCTCCTTTTACACAAAAATGAAGTAAGTAACCCCCATTTTTTATTGTGTTGAAGTGATTGGCACAATATACAGAGCCTTTGAGGAAATGTCGAAAAAATCCTCGGAGAGATTTTAGTATACCACCTTAAGACGTCGACTGTAGTGCAGAGAATATTAAAGGTGACGATGAAATTTATTGGCAACGGGAAGTTCATGAAAATATTCTTCTTGTTATGGAAACTATAGGGTATCCATGGAAAAAGAATATTCAGGCAAACTACAGCGGTTGACAATCGAAACAGTTGTTATTATACAATAACAAATTTTAAGAATTACGCGTGTCTGTTAGAGTATCTCGTCACATGTCTCTATTCCCACGTACTGAACAAATAATGCCGGCTCAGCCTAGGAAAGCAACGTGTTAAGTTGGAACCAAAGTATATTCTACAATCTCCATTCATAGAAGTACTTGAAACCAAAGAGAATAAAAACTTATAAAAGCAAACTTAGCCGGAAGCGGTTAACGGTTAAAAGCCTGTGCTAATATATAAAACTAATGTTAAAAAACTGTAAATCGGCAATGAGCCAGTTCTAGACTACCAAAAGTCTGTCTAGCAAATTAATTTCCTCTCGAAATAATAAGCTATCCCCCAACTGAAACTGAACTCAAGGAAATACATTTTGGACGAACAAAACTCATGACCTATTTTCGCGAAACTTCGGAAGCTACGATCATTTTTTAGAAATGAATAATCAATGGAGATCGCATGCTGTTATGTTTCATATGTTAAAAATCTAAAACCGGTAGCACTGCTGTGTCCCTACTGACTTGTGAGAATTTCAACCTGTATGGTGCCGATTCAGATTTGCTCTATTAATTCGAATCAATCTCTAAGCAGTTATGGATATGCAGTCGATGTTACACATGCTCGTTCCTTGCAATTGCAAACCATGCTTTTCTCGATGATACCACTATCTGGATTTGCCTAAATTTCCCTTTACTGCCTATACTTATCATTTTATCTCGACTAACTGTTGAAAAAGACGGCTTGAAATAGGAAAGTGAGGATAAGAAACTGTAAATTATGCTAATCAGCCTTAATTCATTGCTGAAGTACTGTCAGGAATGTGGCCGAAATCATACTGCTCATATCCAGGTTAATTTTGAACTAAGACTTAACGCACAAAAAACTAGAAAGCGAGCATTAGATGTGCTCAGTTTTAAGGAAAACTCCACTAAAGAACGCAACGAGAGCAAAAAGGATAGTCTTTTGCCTGGTTCCACGGACCTCCTACAGGGTTCTAACTTGCTTCTTATTTTCATTTTTGCTATTTTAAAACGACTTACTAGCATGCTGAAGGAAAAAATGTTATCACGTCTAAATGGTAAAACCCGAGTTGAAACAGAAAAGGAAATGTTAACTTTAGGCTGGTTAAGTAATTAAGTATGTGTTAAGTTTGAAAATTCAAAACTTTCTGGAGATACCTCATTATCTCAATTGTTTTATCGATATTTTATCGTTTCCTTGAGATATCGAGATAACTGGAACTTACTCAGTTACCGAATTCGAAGTTTTAGAACCTGCATAACGAATGAAAAAATGTCTGTCAACTTCATCCATTCTCAAGTTTCTGAAGTTAACGAGTCTAAGAGTTGTCACTTTCTTACCTCAGTGATTTTAAATTCCTTACGCGCTTTCTGCTCATCTCCACAAGCATGAATCCGAAACTAATTCAAATAAATCCAGCTGCTTCTTTTTAAAAAAATTAGATATTCATAAAATGTATTAAACACCTATCACAATTTATAATTATTACACGGAAGTAGAGTTTTTAAAACTCAGTGAGCATAGAAACCTTTTATCGTGATTCAGTCTCTCCAACAATAAAGTTTTATTGTAGCTAACACTACATCCTTGACTACTTGGAATAGAAAGTAAGAAGCAGTTAACCGCTTTTTCAGTCCGTGTTTTCTTTAAACAATCACAAGACAAAATAGCCTTAAATTTGCATTTAAATGTGTCTGTGAAAATAATTCAAGCTACAGCTGCTCTATTATGATGAAACGCTACACAAAATGACTTAAAAACTGGGGTGCAATAATTTGATAAACACCGAATTGTATTTCGTTTCAATTTCCATCGCATATCACTGACCACCTGTCCAATCGACTAAAAAACAACTTGGTTTGCTGAAAACATGATACGGCAGAAAAACATGTTTTTTTTAAAAAAAACTGTTGAGTTGAGCCAATCTTTTAAGGGGAGAAATGAAGTGTAAGTTTAGCCACAAATACCTCAAAAATTGGTCTAAATTGATCTGCTTCCGGAAATCCCACCCAAAACTTGTGAATATCAGTTCAATATTTGTCCAAGAGCTCTAATTATCTCAAAAACGTTTGAAGTATTTTGAAAAAATCTTGAAGTGTTTAATTCATTGAGGTACAAACGGCTAAAACAAACCGTGAAATTTGGCAAATTCAGAGCCTTGTAGATATGATAATTGCACGTTCTGAAACTAGCTCATAAAAAATTTAGAACGAAACGACCATGCGTCTTTATATCAAACATAACATTGTTCATATTACCCGGCAGCAAGTCAACAAGTTCACAGTATCATCGCAGCCTAAAAATAAACCATATATCTAAAACTGACTTAAAAACCAACAACTATACGGAATACTTAACATCTCCACATCTTTTAAATATCTCCGAAAGATCCAAAAAAATATTCGGATGTTGGTTGTTCAGATTGGCCATCTGGTTTTCTTTCTAGCGTCGCTATGTGAAAGTATTTTGTCTTTTCCTGAATTTTTCTGCTGTTGTCGTGCCTTTTTTGCAGTACTCCCGACGTTAACGATGTCAGTGGTCAGTCCGTCAAGGAAAGTAGAGGGAGAGGGATAGAGGGGAGGGGAGGAAAAATGAGGATTAGTTTCTCGTCCTGTTTCATGCACTCGAGGAATATTGTTATTAACTTTATGCCACTTAAACTATCCTTGGGTATTTTCGTTGCTTTGGCCAGAGTTTCTTTTAGGCTGCCAATGAATGAAACACAACAGATGTTATATAAGCTGCGTGTTTGAAGACAAGCATAATCAATCATATAATAGTATATAATACAACCAACCATGACTCACAGATTGACCAACGTGCAGATTTTTAGGTTTAAAACAAATATTCACAGATTTGTCGACTGAATATTTTGAGGTTGTGGCAGCACCGCCAATACTGCGAGAACGTACAGTTCTGTTTAAAAGAGGGTTTCATTAACAACAGTCGAAAACAAACTTTAAAGCTACCGCGAAAATATCCGAAGGTCGCGTAGCAACCGAAAACGTAGTACTGAAACATTTTTTTCCCGTATACAATTAGTTATTAAACAATAAACTAACACAGATATTCTCTTTAAACTGTCGAGGTTTACTTAAATCACTTTATAAAACTTCCTCCTCAGAAAGTGCCTCCTTCAGGCATCCAAACTTGTAATAAGCCCCTCTCTCTGTTTTAGAAGCTCCCACCCCATCCGCCCCTCTTGGTAAATGAGAAGTCTACATGAGTTACGTAAAACAGAGCTAAGGGACAGTGAATTAGACTCGTGATTTGGTGTCACTATTTTGAAGGGTTTGTGGTCTTTGTTTTTTTCTTTCTGTAAGTCATTGTTTACGGCAGCGAAAAGGGCTTCTTGAGAAAAAATTAGTGTCGGGTGGCACAAGCACAGTATCCACAAGGCGATAAGCAGCCAACGTATATGTTAATTCTTGCAGCGCTGTGGCAGTCAAAACATGCATGAAGGCTAAAAGTCATCTTTAGTCTAATATATACAAATAACAAAAGAGATGAACTACAAAAAATAACGGTGCATCATACCTAGCTCAGAGGGTAATTTTACATACTTTCTGGAAATTAATCCAAGTTAAGTTCTTTTCCGATAGGGATCTTGCAACGTCGTACTGCAACAATTTGTTTTGCCCAAAATCAATTTTCACTAAAAATTTACAACCACTGATTCCTTAACACTCGTTTGAGACTCATTTGACTACCGGAGCCTAAAAACGGGGAGGTATATATATATATTGGCTTCTAATATAATAAAAAGAGGTCGTGGGTTTCATGACTTTTACCAGCTGTCTCATATAACTTTCGTTGTTTGTTTGATCTGACTCTTACTGACTCCGCTATCATTTACAAACGACTACGCACCTACCTTAGCAATTTTCTTTAAAACTTTGCTGAAAGTTCTTGTTCAGTTGCAGAATTATAGGAATGTCATGGGAATAGAACTTGAGATCTGTGAGAAGGAAAAACTCAGTGCCTCTTCGAATCTGTCCACACTTTGACTTGAAACAACAGTGAATGTCTTTTCGCAGACCCCAACTGAGAACTATTGATAAAAAACACAACAAGACATCGTATGTTTACATGCTCCACTAAACAAATACAACACGGGTGAAATTAATTCTTGTCATTTTGTAATATCTTACGTTTTGTTATATCTTAGAATTTCAAATGAGAAAACATAAAAGCTAGAACGATAGTCGGTAGACGTTTATCAAACAAAGACACAATAATACAGGCAGTTACTGAAGACAAAAATGCGACTGGTTGGGCGCTTATGAATACAGACACAATACTGCCAAAGTTATTATCATTCTTTATTAAAATACAATTTGTCTTGGTCAATTTTTATTACTTTATACACGCCGCGCTTTGGCCTCATGTCGTATTTGTTTAAGAAGTTGTGATTTTTTACAGTTCTACCCAAAGTTTTGTCGAATTTCCTTCTGGCAACGGTTCGCTAACGGTTTAGGAAACTTATTGGCTGAAAATGGACGAACTTGAAGCAGAAGATAACATCGCTGAAAACTAATTAACCATTCCCAATCGTTTTACTTAAAAAATTAATATAAGTTTTCCGTGGGTGGTGCGGAAGATCGAAAATATAAATTTTTTGACAACAAATGGAGAAAGAACATTTCCCCTTTAACGGCGATTGGCTTTGACCTCACAAATAAGACTATTGTTTACATTGATTTCCCGCAAATACCAGTTATTCAAATTCATTTACAACCTGGACGGATTTCATTTCAATCACCAATTTGTTTTATTAAAAACAAGACGAAATCGTTGCGATAATCAGGAGCCGAATGTTGTTTTTGAAACTGTTTTCTACGCAGCAGAAGAAACAAACTCAGAGTTGTGTATCCGTTCAAATAAGCGCCTTCATTCCAATAAGCACCCCTTTCGAACAAGCTCTTCGCCCCCTCCCCAATTGCCAAAAATCACTGAAATATAGATGTTAAACACAGTTTAAATGTTTATTAAAAGACAAAAAAATCCAGAGCAATGGGTAGAAAAAGCCTGGTTTGGGAATTCAGAAAACGGCATCCAGTTTAAATAAGCGGCTCCCAAAACAACAAAAAATGAACAAGCGCCCGGGCGCTTACTGTTCAAACGGATGCGGTACTATTGAATCGTATGCTTCGCATTAACACGTACACGCGTGTGTACATATGTGCACGTACATGTTCATTGTACGCGTGTGCGTGTATTAGTAATTGCGCTTGTTCTTGTGTACGCGTGTGCATGTACTAGTTAATGTGCGCGTGTTCGTGTATTCATGTGATCGAGCGTGCGTGGACTAGTAAGTGTGTCCGTATTTGTGTGAATAAGCGTGCGTGTACTAGCTGGTCTGCGCGTGTTCGGTGTATTCGTGCAATCGAGCGTGCGTGTACTAGTTAGTGTGTCCGTGTTCCTGTGAGCGAGCGTGCGTGTACTGGTCAGTGTGTGCGTGTTTGTTGTGTGTTTGTGTGAGCGAGCGTGCGTGTACTAGTTAGTGTGTGCGTGTTTGTTGTGTGTTTGTGTGAACGAGCGTGCGTGTACTGGTCAGTGTGTGTGCATTGTTTTCGTGTATGTTTCTTCGTGAACTAAATCTTCCAACAAACAAAAATTTCTCTTTGTATTTCGTTGATTGTCCAAACCTGTTGAAAGACGACGTATAAAACATATACCAATTTCCAAAAAAGGTCAGAACCCAGATCGCAAAGCACGGTGGGAGCCCTAGTTTTGCAATTTGCATTGCCTGTTTTGACGTAATTTATCAAAACTACTTGGTTTTTTACTTTGTTAGTTTCATTTGCTTCGCGTACGGGTCAATGAATAGAACGCAGCGTAAAAAACTGTAGCGCTGTTGACTGATAAAGTCTGGTTTTCACCAGTGACGCAAGAGTATGAGCAGAAAAAAACCGTGAAAATGAACCCCGAAATAAGCACAAAAATCTGTCACGAGTTATCAGATCTTCGAAACTTACTTCTGCCATCTTGCCAACTCACGTAGGTTAAGACCCAAAAGAGCCTGGAACGAGTGCTTTGATTGGCCGGTCAAAAGCAGCCCTCATGCGCAGGAGCGTCACCCTTGGATAGATGGATGGATGGATGCATGAATGGGTAGATGTATGGGTGGGTGGATGGATGAGTTGGTGGGTAGCCTGCTAGCCGGCTCTCCTGTTGGTTTTTTCGAAAATGTTTCAGTTCGAGATTCCTTTGATGTTCGCGCGCCACAGGAAACCCGAAACTGAAACATTTTCGAAAAAAACGACAACAGTAGAGCAGGCTAGTAAAGGGTGGATGGATGGATTGATGGACGGATGGATGGATGGACGGATGGATGGATGGACGGATGGATGGATGGACGGATGGATGGATGACAGATGAGTGGACATACTGTTGAATGGATGGGTAAACAGGCGGGTGAATGGATTAGCAAACTAATTGAGTGTTGGAAAGGTTCACTGACTAATTGAGGCATTAGTTAAAAAGTATTTAAAACGTATCAAGTAAACTGTATAATAAGCACGTCAAATGAAACTGACTGGCCAAAATTATTTTGTTTTCTTGTGTGTTTACAGATTCCTATTTCATAGTCAAAGCTTTGGGTGTTTACTTGTAAAAGGTATTTATTTCTATCTGACTGATTGGCTGACTACTCGAACAAACAAACAAACAAATGAACGAACAAACGAAGGAAAGCATGAACGAATAAACATACCTGCGAGCTCAGCTGTTCTGATGACAACTTGAATGTGGTGGTTATCTTCTTTGATAGAGCCTTTGCTTCGGAGAACCCAAACGAAAACAGGCTAATCTCTGCAATCAACGCGTAGTCAGGAACCATCATAGCCACAGGACGGAATAGGGCCTTCAGGTTGTCGGGGAGTTCAGTTCTACCCGCATATCCAGGGTTCATTGTGATAAATACTGCACAGGAAGACTGCAGGGCGAGCTCCACTCCTTCAAACATGAAGCGATCAAGCTAAAGCAAACAGTTCAGGTGTGAGTAAATGGATGACTAGAATCTGTCGAAACAACAACAACAACAACAACAACAACAACAATTCTTTATCGCACTCTGTGTTACAAAATAAATATATAAAGGTATGAGTGCTGGGACTCCAGACGTAGCATAGGAACTAATCGAATCTGGAGTCCCATCACATATCAATTTTAAAAAATATACAAAGTTTGGTCGAAAGATAGTGGAGTAAAGGGGAAAAATGGAAATACATTTAAACTAGTTGTCAAAGATGATGCAAATACAGATACAATGCTATTCATTTTCAAATGAAGATATACTAGAGATACCTTTCAATAAGATTTGTTTGCAATTTTGTTTTAAACGATTTACAAGATTGTATTGTTTTGTCCTCGAATTAAATTGGAAAAGACCATTATTCTTGCTTTAAGGTTATAATTGCCTGGTTAAGGTTAAGTTCAAAGCGTACGAATTTCAAAAAACGAAAAAACCCGCTCTACACCGTTAACTAATATTTGATTGGATGTCTTTTATTCATGCAATATTTCTGATGCCAAAAAGATAGATGTCCCTACAGCGGCAACTCGCTGTACTATCGTATAAGGGTGATTTACAGTACAACTTCAGTGTTTCTCGAAAAAAATTCTTGCATAAATGCTAAATGTGAAACCAAACCAACTCACCCTGGCTTCAAGAGCCTGCTGAATTGTTGAAATCTGCTGTGCCACTACCGACAACACCTCCACGTCGATACGGTTGAACTCGTCGAAACAGGCCCAAGCACCAGCACTAAATAATCAAAACACAAGATCTTATGCTACAGGACAAAGTTTAAACAAGCGTATCCTTGAACAACACAAACGATATTAACACCCTTATGTAAAGAGTTAAATAAAAAAAAAGGGGAATCACTATTGAGGGCTTAAAAAGAAAAGGGAAAAAGGGATCACCATTGAGGGATCACTTTTGAGGGATCACTACTGAGGGCAAAAAATGAAAAGGGACCACTGTTGAGGGATAACTACTGAGGGCAAAAAATGAAAAGGGACCACTATTGAGGGATCACTCCTGAGGGCAAAAAATGAAAAGGAATCACTATTGAGGGATCACTACTGAGGGCAAAAAATGAAAAGGGACCACTATTGAGGGATCACTCCTGAGGGCAAAAAATGAAAAGGGATCACTATTGAGGGATCACTACTGAGGTCAAAAAATGAAAAGGGACCACTATTTAGGGCAAAATGGAAAAGGGATCGCTATTTGAGAAAAAGGAAAATGGATCACTATTGAGGGTAAAAAAGGGAAAGCAACATCTGTTTCTAATCCAACTTTAGAACCAATATCAATGGTGAAAGTTCATGACACTTCATTGTGGTCGTTACATGGTGTGACAAATAATCTAACTCCTTTAGCTCGCGCCAAAATATCAATATAATTATATCTTCTCCTTACATGTTAGTTCAAACATGAAGTAGTTTTATGAACACACAGGAATTAATTGGAAAAGGTAAACTGCTGCTCTGGACGAATTACAAAAGTATTCATTAGCAATAAGCAGTAACAAAAAGAGAGAACTAACCAGTTTATCATTTGTTGTCTGAGACTGAAAGAGCCAAGCAAGATTAAACAATTCGCACAATTTACAGATACCGAATTATTGGTTGATTGAAAAATATACGGATCGCACGAATTCGAAAAGGATTGAGATGGTTGTAAATTTTTTTTACAGACATGAAACAGTTTTTTCAAGGACTGCCAAATGACAAATTACAAATTTTAGGATCTCGTTTTACAAAAAGAAAATTACTGCACCCTCCAAATTACAGTGTTTAAGATCAATAAATCACGACCATATATACCCAAAAAAACACTTTTTTTCTCCGCGTTTAACGTAATTTTACCGTCTTGAAAACTTGCACATATTTCCACTTATTCAATAACATTTTGTTAACGTAAGTTCAAGAACTTTTCCAGATTTGGAATTCAGTGGTTATTCAAGTCCTGTACGAGCCCTGATACAGTTCCTAATGCGTTCTGAAGCCTAACCACGTGCTTTTCAAATATTCCTGAAAAGCTTCAACAGAATAATTTGCCTTCTGGCTTCAAAGAAACCGTCACTTTGGGTTTTTTTGTTTGGTCGGTCACAAGAAAGATGACCGCTGGGGATCTTTAAAGGTATAAATTCAACGTTAAGTGATAAGAACAGGTTCCTGTGGAAAAAAGAATACCTTGCCAATCCTTTGAAAAACTTGCCCATTGCCATGAAATCAAGCTGGTCGGAACAGTTGAACACTACACACTGAACAGCCATGGCTTTGCCAAGATCCTGTGTAACAAAGCAAATGATAATTATTCAATGTGATATAAGGGAGTGAACTTCCATAAAGACACAAAATCTAAAAAATCTACACGGTAGCTACACAATTAATCACCGTATTTCACTTTCTCATCAAATGTATACAAAAATATAGGAAAAATCATTTTAATCTTAAGTGAAGAAGAATTATACTAGTTAAATTCTAGAATAAACTGACTCACAAACCAAGAGACAAAGGTTTCCGAGGGCCCACGGTTTAACGCCTGTACTCGACAATATCTATTATTTAGTCTGAAAGTTAAGATTCTTACTCGGACCATTACTTCATAGTAATGTTCAAAGTCACACGAGACAGTAAATGGAGTTACAAGGGTGTGTAACCTTAGTTGTCTCTGTCCTGATTCTTACTCGGACCATTACTTAATGAAGTCACACGAGACAGTAAATGGAGTTACAAGGGTCAGTATCCTTAGTTGTCTCTGTCCTGGTTCTTACTCGGACCATTACTAAATGAAGTCACACGAGACAGTAAATAAAGTTACAAGGGTAAGTGACCTTAGTTGTTTCTGTCTTCCCGGTCCCCGCTGGACCTGCAGGTGCGCCGCCGAATTTGAGGTGGAGAGCACCGGTCAGCGTCAGGTAGCAACGATCAGTCAGAGGGGTGATGACCAACCGACCAGTGTTGCCTAAGTACTCGTAACCATAGTTGAACTCAGCATTGACCGCACGAATCTTGAGGTCGTCCTCCCAATAATATCTACAATTACAACTAGTGTTAGGCCGTAACTAGTAATAGGTTATCATTCAATTGTTGTGTTATTAAACATATGTAACCAGTATCTCATTAATCTTCGTGTTAGAAATCAGCTAGTTTCAATCATTCGTTCATTTGGCAAAGTTATGTTGAGAAACACTTCTTTCACTTAAAAACGAACGGAAAACCTGCCACTAAAATACGCTCGGACACACATGTTCACGCGAAGCAGTCATGAAAAAATACTGGACTGGATATGATTGGGTTAAAATACACTTAATAGGATGCTTTGTTAGGTATAATAGTCCTTCTAAATATGGTCAAATACGTGCAACATTTTCGTGTTAAGTAGCTACGATGTTTTAGGACTTTCGACAACTAAAGAACATTGCAGCCCAACTGCTCAGTGATCATATAAAAGCGATGATACTACCTCGCAAAGTGATCAAAAATGTTTGAAAAGTGTTTAAAAATAATCAGAAAAGGACTAATCTCTAAAATAAGATAAAGGATGTTTAGAAACGTAAACAAAATGAGTAAGTGAAGCTAGGTGAAACCTTCAGAAGGGTTTGGAAATTATTTTGAATTACCACGTGGGGGATTCTTAAAACTGATCTCTGCAAAGTTGTGCACTTCTTCTTATAGTTGGCTTTTACTAAAACTGATAAAAATAATAAGTCTTACAGAGTCCGGTGTTTGTTTGTGAGAAACCAAGTTTACCACATAAAGGAATACTCTGTATCTCAACACTTCGATTATCGTGCTCTTCTTGTACTTTTTAAACTAGATCGCTGACAACTTTAAACATACCTGAGTTGACTGATCCACTCAAAGTCGTTTACATTTTTCACTTCTTCTTTCACCATCTTGTCTACAACATCACAGGCGTGGACCTACGAGGAAAAATAAATATGATACACTAACAAATAAAGTGGTTGAACCAATTTCATTGCACTAAACAGGGTTCGAAACTGGCAATAGTCCGCTAGTTTGAAGACTAGTAAAAACTCTGGCGGACTAGTGAACGTCTTTGTAAACTAGTACCAAGTGTCTAGTAAAAAAATGTTAGTGTAAGTTTATATCAGTACTTGCAATATTCTTGGATCATTTTCCCGCATTGTCTCGATGTCTTAAAGATGTTTGCCAGTAAAATTCTTATGTTCAAACACCAAAACAATCATTCAAAATATTAATACATTATATTTTAATTCATAATGGGCAGAATGCAAAATGAACTGACTAAAGTGAACAGATTGAGAACCACTGAATTTCAACATGTTATTGTCATTGTTGTAAATCACACTAAGAACAGGAACCTGTCTAGTAAAAACGCAAGCGGACTAGTAAACCCTAGTCCGGATGTCTAGTGAAAAAAAACCCAACTTCTATCCCTGCTAAATAATGTGTTTTAGGTTCTTAATTACAACAAACATATTCCGGCGATAACTTTCACCCGCAGTCCAAAAAGTCTGTATATTTGTGGAGGTGTTAAACCACCAAGAAACAACTTGGTCTCGTTTTTTGAAGAGACGCAAGCAATTAGTGAGTAGGAGTTTATGAGCACAAAAATTACTAGGAAATCATTCCACGCTGCGTGTGCTAGAAAACGTTTCTCCAAACACTGGATATAAAGGCTTGTTTTTCATATACTTAGGTCCACAAAGAAAAACCGAAGAACCGCTGGTTCTAAAAGGCAGATTTTACAAATATTTGCGTCTAAAAGTACTCCAACATTCCTCGTAGACAGTTAACCATTTGCCGTACCGTTGCTTAAAACACCGATTTAGAGGTGACAGTTATGGAAGCGATTCCAACGTTCTCGCTGTGCAGACAAGATTCTAATCGTCAATTACTGTTGCAAAATACAAACCCCTGGTTATTGAATTTCTAGATTTTTAATTGGTTCCACAACCGATGAATATCAGCTCATATCCATCAATCATGCCTCATAGGGAAAATTAGCTGTTTAAAAACAAAACAGGTGCCTTTTAAACGGGAAGTAATTTTTCAAATCCTCCGGTTTTACACTTATTCCCCTTGTTTTTTTTTTAAAAAAATCCCTTTTGCTTACACAGAATTAAAAAGAAAAAAGTATGTTTAGTCTACTCATACTTGTTGGATGTCAGATGACTATAGCTTGTTCTTTCGCTCTCTATCAACTCATATTCAACACGTGTTCGTGGAATGAATAAGCATTTTGGACCAAAATTGACAAAAACATCCCAAGCGTTGACTTCAACTGGTTCCGAGCAAAGATGTTGTCGTACTTCACTCGTACATTTATACGAGACTTAGACCCAATACAAGGGAGTTTTTTTACAAAACAGTAGACAGTAAGAGATAGCTTCTAAATTTACAACTAGGAACCCAATTACTTACCTCGATGACAATAAGCGCACCAAGGATCATACGCGCCAGTTTAGGCAGGTTACCCCTCACCAGAGTGACGAGATCCGACAGTTGTCCCATCACGTGCTTGTACAGTTCTGGTAGCTTGCCTTCCTTGAGCGCCTCGGATACTTCAGTTGTCCAAAACGTCTGCGCGCCTGCGATAACAATCTGACCGGGCCACTGCAAAACCCACTCAGTCCGTGGAGTCTAGTGAAAAAACACGAGTTAATCCAAATGACAACGTCGCAAATACACTCCACCCTTGTATCACAAAATATAAAACACGAACATAATGTTACAATATGTTTGGGAGCTGTCGATGGCTTCTTTAGATCAATGCTTATCCTCCACCATTAGCTTTTGCTATTTGCGGATTGTTTAGTGTAATTTGTAAACAATTCATTTGCACTGATCCTTCATCTTGTAAACAAGTAATTGTACTCATCAATCAACAAAAGTCTAAAAGTCTGAAGTCTAAAAGTCTTATGCTGTTTTGCAAAATGTTAGAAACAGAGCATTGTGTGTTTAGACTTCAAGCTGAATCTAATCTCAATGGCTTAAGAACTACCTGTTATAACTCCGAACAGAGTATAAATAGAGTAATAAAGTCCTCTAAGGACCGAAGCCTAAATTGAAGGCCTTTCAAATCGGGAAAACCAAATCGTAGGACTCGCAAGACCACACCGTCAAATAGGATCGAGAAGAAATAGATAAAAACCAAGAAATCGAATGGACTGACCTCAGGATATTTTTCAAGAGCTCTGCGTAGAATGTCCCTGAGACTCCCCCTCATCATGTTCTCCACCTCAAGGAGCCAGTCCTCCACATTTCCTGTTGGGTACAGTGCCTCGTGGAATGGCACATTCTCGCCTTCACCCGACCACATGGACGAGATCCGAAGATCCTCCTCAAACGACAACTGTGTTGACAAAAACAAACCAAGAACATAAGCGTCGATACTAACGCAGATCTCACTTTGACGTCTTGTTTTAATTGGTGCCTCACTAGCATCATCATCATCATCATCATCATCATCATCATCATCATCATCATCATCATCATCATCATCATCATCATCATCATCA
>JAOBYF010128776.1:0-11226 GCA_025403605.1 Parazoanthus darwini | reverse complement strand
TATTGTCAATATTATTGTTGTTATTTTGGAATAACACTGTTATTTTTAAACCTTGTTTATGAGAAGCAAGAAGTCAAATTTATCCTTCCCATCTCTTCTTTTTTCTTTTCCTTTTGTTTTTTTAGATTTTGCTGGTTGATATGATCATATATGAATAATTGTTTGTAAGCATCCGATGTTTTTATCCTGAGAACCATAAGGTTTTCGGCTTCTCTTACTCAGTTTGCATTATGTTTTTAACATTTTATCATGGAGAACAACACTAATCGCGGATTCTGTCTCAAATCTCCACATCTGGATTTCGATGGCATTTCCGAGATAGTTTTCGGTGCATTCGATGCTTATGTCCCCGTAGCCCTATGACCTCACCGGGTTTTTTTGGAGTCCATCACGTTTCACCTCGTCCATCCGGTCGTTGGTTCGTTCGAGAAAGGTTGTGAAATTTTCGTCGAAAGCTAAACCTTATGCGGTGTACCAGAGGCAATACTCGCTCAAATTGAAACATTCGTGAACATCAAAGAAAAAAGCACGTGGACGTGGCCGATCGCAAGTACAAAACTCTCTGTCGTCCTCGCGCTTCGCAGTGCTACCCAGGGTATAGCTAAGCTTTTTTTCCACAACTAAACGATGCAAAATTCAAGTTTATTTGCTACTGCAAGTCTTCATGTTATTCTATAGTTTAGGATAGGATAGGGACTTCAGGTGTTTAGCATAAGACAATGTAGGGATTTCAGGCCAATAGTCACAAATAGAGGGGCGATTTCAGGTCTTTAGTATGCGATGAAGTATCAGAAACAAATTGCAAAAGTTTTACTGGCACGTCCCAATCATCAGTGATGCAGAGGGTAACCCTCTCTCCTCCATGGTAAAGTTACAAATAAGTGGATAAAAAATAAACTTAGAAAAAGAAACTAATAAACCTTTCGCAGCACTTCACTTCCTATTTAGAGTGCTTAGTTTTAATCATTTATTTTGTATTTAAGCGGTCTTTTTTATGTTTTCTTTGTTCAGTTTTGTTTGGTGGGGTAGATTTATAGAAAATAGAGATGAACCTTTTAGATCTCGAATTCCAGCTTAACAAGAGGATGAAAATGATAAATCCAAAATGTACTTACAATTTCGTGTTCTCTTTGCACGTTGTTTACTACTTATCCAAGGAACGGTCATTGTGTTGAATTTGGACGGATTGTTGCTCGTTCGGTATTTTGCTGTCTTCAACACAATGATAATTCATTGTTTTCCAATATCCAGCAAATCAGCCAACATGGTTATGTCAACCCAGCGACGGCTGCGATGCATGCTTAATTTTAGCAGCACTTTAATTTACCAGAAGCAACAAACGATTTTAGATTACAAGAACAAAGAAGAAGAGAAAAAGTCTTAATTTCAAAGGTCAAGAGCGGAAGCCTGGTGCTATTTCATATACAGTAC
Organism: Parazoanthus darwini; assembly: GCA_025403605.1. Taxonomy (NCBI): domain Eukaryota; kingdom Metazoa; phylum Cnidaria; class Anthozoa; order Zoantharia; family Parazoanthidae; genus Parazoanthus; species Parazoanthus darwini. The sequence continues at coordinate 9,795 of JAOBYF010128776.1, read as the reverse complement.
TCAGTCTGTTGACGTCAAAGGGATTCCAGTTGTTTTCGCTTTCTTGGCGGTCTAAAGCTTTAATAGTGACTAACAATGTCATTTAGAGAGACAGTAGTGAGCTCGCTTTCTGTGAAAACTAAAGAGAATGCTGGAAAAGCCATTCTTTTTTGCAGTTGCTACGGCACGCGCCGTTAAATTGGCCCTATTCATTAGAAAGTTGCTGATCCTTAAAATGATCCGTTACCAGCTAATTCACAGATATTTTAAAGTCATTTTTTTGCCGTTCTCGACTATTCAAGCATGTCAAACCAACACTCAGGAGAGTATATTTCAGTCACGGATATTTGCCCTGTTGCGGGTTCTTTTTGAATTTGGTATTTTAAAAATACTTAACAGTTCTCTAATGAAAGACGCCACCAACACAAAAACGGAAAATAGAAGCTTTTTCTTGACAACGGTATGATTAGTCTTTTGCTTGTATGGGACAAAAAAAAAGAACGATCTCTTCAACTTCGTTTTTTTGTAAGTGATATCTGGATATGGCATTATGGGATACACACTTGTTTTTTTATAGAAGAACCTTAAAAGAACCTTAAGGCCCAAAATTTAAGACCAATCTGAGGCTGGGGAAATCCGGAGCCAAACAGCGTTTCGAGACGAAACATTGAACTTTGAGTCGATAATAAAATACCAAAGTCTCATTGCTTTCGCAACCTTCATTTTCAGTTAGGGCTTAAACCCTTGCCTTTGGGCAAGGTTCCGTTTGTTTCAGTTTTTTTTCAAACTACGGCAATCTATTTAATTATAGAAACAAGGACAATCTAGAACAGTTAAAGGTAAAGTGTCCAGAAATTAAGAACAGTGAACTTCAGCCAAAGCGTCTGGTTGTCATAAAAAAGAATATGACTGAAAAGCGTGTAGACGAAATTCTTATTTTAAAAACGAGTTTCAACCATCTTACCTCATCCGTTTGACAGCTCGATAATTAATCTTTTGCACCTGTCGAAGGAGAGTCGCCAAACCTCTTTTATACTCCAAATTTACGCTTTTAGTTTTCCTGTTTTTCAAAGGCGTACCGTTTTGGTGATATATAAACAGTGTAGGGATCTTGGAATCTGTCATATCACTTCAACACGTTCACCCCACAATTAGATTAAAACGCTTCCGAATTTAGATTGCCATGTTTGTCGATCCAATCTCAGTTGTGAAAACCACGGAAATTTAGTTTTTTTGGATAAATATACTTGCCGGGAAATTTGGCAAACCTTAATCAACAAATTTGATATAGTATGTTTATCGCCGACGTTTAGAAACGACTAGTTCTTCATAAAAAGTTAATCTTCAAGATTTGAAGCGCTGAGCATGCTTAACAAACGAATGATCAGATGCCGTATAATTATAAAATTTACGTATAAGTCTTTTCGGGATCTGTGACCATATGTTTCATTGGACAAAACATTAAAAATTTTTTTTTCTAAATTTTTATTTCAGTAAACTACCTTTTCATCTGAAACTGCTTGTGGGTTTGGCAAATGACAAAGTAACCCCAGGAGATTTAATTCGACAGACAATTTCAAAACCGAATTTATCATACATACAACCACATCTCGGTTCAGATGGAATGTTTTAACGCTGTAAAATTACAATCAAGTTTCCTATCTGCAGAAGCTAAAGCTGTAAATATCATTGTCAATTTTTTGTTGAAATCAACATCATGGAAGAAAACTGAGTTCCAAGCCATTAACCAATTTTTTCTAACAAGAGTTTGATATCATTCAACTGTAGCAAAAATAATATTTAAGGTAGTTAGTAAGTATAGCCAATACACGTCTGGGAATTGAAACTCGGGTTCCTCTTGAAAATAGTGACAGTTTTCTCCAACTTCTTGGCGCATTACGCCATTTAATAGAGAAGAAAGTCAATACTATCCAAAAGATCGTTGTATATGCGCTGTTATTGCCTTCCCGTTTTTCATTAAAATAGCTTATTCTGAAGCTACAAAAACACTCTGAAGAGCTGGTTTATCGACCAAGACCGAAGACATCTAATAATTATAAGTATTATATTATATTTTGGAAGAAACTTTATGTGTGTTTCTCGGGTCGAATATCTGTGTGAAGCCACAATCAGAAACTCACACAGCGCTTTTTCGATAAGCGCGTCTGTTTGACTTAATTCTTTAAATCGGTACCAAAACATTTTCAGGTTGGTAAACCACCAACACACAGAAAAAATAACTGGATGAAAATCGAATCGAATTACGTGTAAGTGCACCGGTTTGGGCACTATTATTTCAATGGTTAACGAGAGGTTAGGTTAACTAAAAATACATTTGGCATTTTGGAATATTTTCGGCTTTTTTGAAAAGAGTATCTTGTAACAGAGCCTCATAAATTTATCAATAGATAAAACCACATGTTGGAAGTTTATATAAACAGAAAATATTTTACACTAGTTACTTAGCTGAGATTAGACCCGTTCAGTTTTCTTTTTTGCGGAGGAGATATATCATAATGGAAAGAGTTCTAAAAATGGTTCGGTTTTACTCTGTTTCATTTTGATTTGCACATTACAAATATAACAACAACCTACAACCAGAACTGACACAAGTAATCACCACCAACACGATTTGTTTGTACATGAATTTGCCTCAAATCCGTTTAAAAGGAAACTAATTAAAGCTGTAACGGGTTTTCGTTATGAAAATCTGTTTAAAAGGAGATTAATTAGAGCTGTAACGGTTTTTTGTAGGGTCACTCACCTATCAATAGGCACCCACCAGATTTATAACCCTTCTTACAACGAAGGTTCAGCTAGGACACGGGCTCATATCTCAAACGCAAATCGATTAAGGTGACTGCAAATAATGTAGTTTGTGGGTCAGGAGTTTTCCGGGTTTCGATCCAAAAAGTAAACAGTTATGTCTTCATGATTTTGTTGCAAGTATATGCGGAATCATTGTCAACGTTCTTTCACTTGACATGCTATAGGTTTGCGTGAATAATCGAACTAGAGACAGATATGTTTTGTCAAAGCTAAATGATTTTATTAATTAAAGATTAATCTATAGCTGCTGCTATCTGTTTCAATCGTCGGGTGGCAATGTTTTCGTTACATTGGCGTCGAACAGTTTTCAGTTTAAAATCCTGCACGTGCACTGCCGAAGAATAGGTAAAATATTTATCGTTGGTCCAGGTTTTATCATTTTAAGCACAATTTTCATGAAAGCAATTTAAATGATTCAGTTACCTGTCTGTCTGTCCGTCAGTCAGTCAGATGGTGGACATTCAGACACTCACACAGTCACGCAATCAATCAGACCGACAGACGGACAGACAGAAGGACGGATGGACAAAAGGAGAACAGACAGAAAAAACAGTCGGACAAATATAAAATAAGATATAGGATTCTCCAAATTATTCATTGCTGGGACGGCGTGTTTGAAGAGGATAAAAGACACTGGGCTCTACATCGATCCAGCCTTTCAGGCCATATATGAAAATAACACATTTCAAATGCTAATATCAGACTATCTAACTAGGGCTTGTAATTAAGAAACTCTTTAAGATCGCAATTTTTGTGAATATGGCGTAAACTGGCTCTAAAACAAGTTTTCGCGTTCTACTTCAAAGAATTGTATTACACAAGTTGAATTCTAATTAAATTCGTGTTTTTAATTATTCCTGTCTTACACTATCCGGCGAAAACAAAAGGCTGCAGTATTTGAACAGGTGTAACGCATTTAAGTTAAAGAGACGCAATATGATTTGATCATTTTAGTGCAGCTTTTCAAACTGCAATCTTTCAAAAAACAAAAAGAACAAGATGAATAAAGCATTAACTTTACTTTAGAATGACTATGCTCGCATGGACTACGTCAGTCTATACAGAAATAGCCACAAGCCAATTTCGACGCTCTCTAGTACGTTCTCTACAGACAGTTAAAAAAAAAAACTTAAAAAATTATCAGCCCTACTAACCCCGCACCGCGTACGTTTTAATGAAATAAGTATCGAAGAGTTTTGCGAAGTTCTCACTATTATTCGGAATACACATAGAATTAATCTGGATAACGAAGCTTTCAGAGCGAAAGATTTACTCTCGTTTCTGTTAAAATATTTGTCTACGAGGCTTTAATAATTAGAAGGATTTTCTACTATAGGATTTGCTGTATAGTTAAACCCCAAGCTGAACTGCGTAACGCAAAACGCCTTTTTTGAAGTTTTGCCAACCTTAACAGTTGACTATCAGAAATAGCCGCAATAACTTGGAATATCACCAAAGACTACTGATGATTGTGTTTGCTTAATAAAAAAAAGACAGTTTTCTATAGAGTTTGTCAAGATAGCTCGTATCAGTGTCTGGGGGCAGTCAACTCGTTAGAAATCCATCCTACTTGCAGGATGTTTTCAGTCTTTTGCGGAACTGGAATCACCTTCATTTTGTATTGCAAAAGTGGTTTGTTCCCTACAAAGTTGACTCAACTCATGACCATTTCCTGCTTACTAAAAAATAGCAGATATGAATAGTTTGAATTCCGCCAACCATACAATTAATACTAACAAGCAAATGTAAAAAAAATGATTTTTAAAATGGCTTCTTGCCTATAAAGTATATTCTTGATCCAATAAAAACACAAAAATACTGGCCATTTTACCTATATTATCCAAGATTAGTATTTACCATTTCTTGAGTTTGGCAACTTCTGAAATCGACGTAACCGTTAAACGTTAGTCCAGCTTTTTAAACATAATGTTGTCATAGATTTATTGTAACTTGGGTTTAATTAACGCAAAATGAAAAACACGAGTTTCATTTCCGCCCATCTATTGTCTGATAAAGCGAGCTTCTCTAACAGATCCCATCTGCTACCAAACAGCCAAAAATTGTTTTTTCTTCTCGAAATGTAGCTATTTATTTTGTTCAGCTATTCAGTTTAATGTTGGAGGGACGCAAGCATTTCTGCTTTAAACTTTCCTATAATTCGATTGCACATAGTAAATAAATATTGCTAACCCTACAAGTCCTGTGTATTCAGTTGCTATGACCAAGTATCAGTGGCTTATGTTAGTGGAGATTATAAAAGACAAGATGAGACTTAAAGAATAGCGCAAAAGTTACCATCGACCAGCGGTGAAAACAAGCGAAGACAATGACTTTCAAGTCTCTTTGCAATTCGTCTTTTTTTGAAGCTTGAGAAATAAAGTCGGGCATACAAGAAAAAATGTCATGGTTTGGTAAAATGAATCTCTCACCTGCACGTTGTATTGAACCTTCTGTCTTATGGAAGTTTATTCTCTCGACTGCTAACTATCCTACCGGCTACTGTCAGCAGTATTTCACCATACCAATCTTTGAATTTGCTAGTAAAACATGTGTAAATCAGTATATTGTTTGATACAGAACGGGTCTCAAAGCGAACACAGAGGGAATACTGTCAAATGTGACAGCTGATGCTGAATTTGCAACTTTGTAGTATTATCCGTAACTAATTAGAGTGATTCTAATAAAAACGATTTTCGCATCTGTTTTAAATCAGTTGAGTGTCCACAGATATCGGAAATATTGGAGAATACTTTTCGTCTTACTTCAATTAATAATTATTCGCTACGAACTTTTAGTTTCACAATTATATATAGCGCAGTGTTTCTATTAAATGTAATAAATTATAGAGGATGTACCCTCGAAATTTTACTGTTTTTTCCTGAAGTTCAAAACATTAGCTAAAGCTACGTCTTTGTTTTCCTTGCGCAAGTTGCATGATTTTGAGGATGAGGGCTTTCTATAACATCTCGATTCTGTCAAAGTTAATGTGTTGATTTACTTGATTTTACTGAAACAAATTAGAAAATAAAAATCACCTTCAAGTAAAGCGCTAAGAGTTCTTTGTCTAATAGTCGACAGAACCTACCAATAGAACGGACCAATCACGTTCAAGTAACAACCTACCATGGATGAACGGACAAATCACGTTCAAGCGTAGTTTTGTTTCTTGTTCAGTTTTCAGGCACAGCTGTTGCCTATAGGCTGACCTTATACTGGTTTTCTGAGTTTCGAAGCACTCACGTATTGCCGTAAACTTTCTGTTTCGTTAGAAAAGAGACATTTGTAGCTCTTGTGCGTTCTTTACAATTTTTTGAAGACCGATTTTGTTTATGCATAATTAATAACACAGGTTGTGAAAATTACAATTCAGTACGAAGGATCACTTTTAACGGGTACACTTTCCAAGTTTCACAAAATGCTGGAGTTGCATAAACGGTAGTTATCTGTTTGCAAATCAGAGGGCAAAATGCAAACATTAATTATTCGTAAACTCGGTAACCCAAATAAATAACGATCGGTTTTATCAAGAAAAAATCTGTTAAGAAAATCGGAAAGAATTATCCGTGATTTACTTCCAAAAAATGATCATTGCTTCATTCATTTATACAACTGTTTATAATACCACCATGGCTTGTGTTTGATGGAAGAAGCATTTAATGGTGCATTTCTAAGCAAAAACAAATTGATTTGCAAGAAAAACCCCTTCCTTTCCACCTTAAAACATTTCAAGAAGAGAGGCAAGTGTCACTTACTTCCTTTGTCAATGCAAGTTGTTCATTTCCTGTAGTTTGGTACTTGTCGAAAGTGTGGCCGTGGGAGAATAACGACATATTTCTACAAGTTTATTCTCGACTCTAAATCTGTTCTCTTTGGTACAGGCTCGCTAATAAATAAGAGCACGGGCTCCTGGGTCAAGATATATTGTACTAGCAGGTACGTTCGAAAAATGCACACGATATCTCACGTACAGTTTCTGAGTTTTTCCTTTTAATATATTTTCGTTTAATTTCGCATGACAGCAAATGAAGCAGATAATTGAAACAAGACGATATGTAAGTCGTGATATTTCAGTTGAATTCAGAACAGCTGATCGATATCATTACGGGTATTTAAAAAGACCCGCAATACGGTGCAGCATTGTACAAATTATAACCTCTCCCAGGTCCCTTAAAGGGATTCAGAATCAATTTGTGGGCGGGAGAAATGTAAGTAAATATATATTGCTCGCAATCGTCGCACTTAACGTGGCATTCTTAATTGTTGTATGCAATATTGAAGAAGTAAAGTCCGATTCAACACATGTAACGTTGCACGTAATAATTTGAAACGTTGACACACCATTGCGTGCAATTAATGTTGCATCGTGATGTATGGGCCTCTACAAATACTATCTCAACAACCTTGGCTATTCAGCGTGCAACGTCATAAATTGCACCCTGCTGACGCAAGCACTAATTACTTGTTCCTGGAGATTTACAGTAATGAATATGGAAACTCGAATAGATAAATATAGTACGCGCTTTTTTTAAATGTAAAAAGGAATAGTAAGTTTTGACTGTTCTTAATATTCTAGCAACTTCAACCTCAAGTTGCTCTTTTTTCCACATGTCCGTCGTAAAATGGACAGCACCGTACATTGACAGTACGTGTATTATTTTCAGTAATAAAGCCCTTTGTAATCCATGTACAACAGTAGTAATTCTGTTGCTAAATTGAGCCGTTTTTATGCGAAAAAATACATGCATCTGGTGTTAACCTAATGTTATGTTGAATTGACATGAAGTTGATGTTATCGTTTAAGAGAAAACTTTAGTTTTGTTTAGAACGTAAAGGTGAACTTTACACTTTTAAGTCGATAAAAAAAACTGAAATTATAAACTTGAACTTACTCTTAGCTTGTTCTTAGTTTTCGGGCAAATCTCAGCCTGGGTGGTCTTATAAAGTTTGTATAATAGTGTGTAGTGTTTGGAAGCTAAGAAACAAGTGGATAAATGGATGGAAGGATAGTGAATGGTATTAAAGACAGACATTCAAACCAGCAAGTATTTGCTCGCGGTAAATACTGCGGAGAGTTAGTTTAGAAATTTTAAACGGAGTTTTTTTTGCACAATTTTAGACACACTATTTGAGAAAACCAAAAAACTACTCAAGGATTATAAGTTAAAAAAATGATCCCGAAGTTTAGTAAATTTGACGAACTGCGGACTGGATATCAATACGGAATCGAACATAGAATGATTTGTTTCAAGTCAAAGGCGCTGATCAAAATAATCGACCATGCATTTTATCTCTTAAAATCCCCTGATGTCTGCCAATGGAACAGTTTTGTACACATGAAAGCTGTGTGAAGGGAATGAAATCCGACAATACAACATAAATTCGCAGCAGTTTCTTTGCACAACTGTTAAACTTGTCGCGAAGCATAAAAAATTGACTTACGTACCTTGCCGTATACATACGTTCTTTGAAGCCCAAACCTGCTGTGTCAATTTGTATATTTTGTCTATATTAATTTTAGAACCGGAACCACAGCTCCGAGTTTTAGCATGCTGAATCAGTATAGGCTTGCGAATTTGCGGAATAAAGTTGATGAAAATTTCTACAAATTTCTCGATCACTTCATGGTCAGTTTCACCGAAACTGAATTGAAACCTCTAATCATCTGGTGCCACATTGTTTTTGAGCTGCATTCTGCAACGTTAGCATTCTCAACCATCCACAGATTCTAAAAATCTGTCAGCAAACTAAAAAACTGCTGCCATCAGATTCAGTGCAAAACTTACCAAACTGGCTGCAAAGGCTGTATTAATTTCTCGTCTGCTTCTCTCGTCTACGGATATTTTTGTGGAGGCTTTGACCAGCCTTCAAAGTGTATGAATTCGACTCCTGAAAACGAAAACAAACCGGAAGACGTGGCGTGAGGCAATGATGTGTGCAGCGGGGCGTCACAGCCCATGTTATTTATAAAATTCTATTTATAATAATAACTCTTAAAAATTGCCTATTCAGCCTGTCGGCATTGCTTGTGAAAGTTGCCTATTCCTCTCAAGATTATGTTCGAACAACTGGTTAGTCTGTTAAAGATTATTCTGTTATCTCTTCAGCTCTTAGTTTGCTTCGTAAAGTCTTATCTTTATAAGCTCTGTTTGGGTACAGGTACTTCCTGTAGATAGATCGATTATTTGAAAGGGTAGCGAAAATTTGCATCTTGTTATATAAAAGAGCCGCCGAAAATAAAGATTTTTAAATCGGGTATATGAAAGAACACAATTTTTATTGCAGCTTTATGAAAGTAGTGCATTTTGCTAGTGTAGGTATATTAATTTGGTATTTTTGGTCAAAAATGTATACGAAAAACTCTACTTTACTGGACAAGTTCGTTTTTCACTGTACGTGACTCTTTTTTGACCAGCTTAATCCTACCATTAGAATCAAAATTAAACATAGTTTCAGGCTTCTGGTGTTGTTTTAGAGCGTACAACAACGCAATAATGAAAAACGTACCGCAAACCAGTAGGAAATGGTGGTCCAACTTCTTTTTCATTGATTTTCCTCAAACTCTGTTCTTACGCTCCGAAATTCTGCTCGACAGCAGCATTACATATTCTATTGGCAGTCTGCCCGATGACCGAAAATGGCTATTCTGCTCAGAACTCTGCCCGCAGAATTTACTTATCTGGGATTGTGTTTACGAATTCCTTGTGGTTAATAAGATATTAAATAAGTGTTTTTGTTTTAGTCAAAATAGAATTTTGGTGGCTGCATTTGTTAAAGAATTTAGCCATCTGTTCCCGTGTACAATAAATATCTAGTTGTTTCACTTGCGGAGCCGGATGTATTATATTTGTGAGCAGCGTTTTTCAAACTGACAACAAACTGAAATCTCGAATGGCTCTTTCAATATAAGTATATCTCCTTCAGGTCATTGTTGAAAGCGCTTCTATAATCACGCGAAAAGTTCTTCCATATAACATAATGCGGCCGGCG